>JAKELH010000331.1:0-85194 GCA_021525015.1 Lactarius pseudohatsudake | reverse complement strand
AGTTCGTCCACAAGATTTACAACCTCTTCAAAGTGGCTATTGCAGGACCCGAAAGGATGATTCATATGGCACAAAAGAGCTTTTCTATCTCGGAAATTGCGAAAACACTGGGGACAGCGCATGATTGTTGTGCGTCAGTGACTCAGTGCGTGTACTAGTCGGATGAGTCACAACGCGTGGGAACCTAGAATTTACACATCAACGTCCATGTCCTTTACAACACTTGCGCAGGATCTCCAGGAAAGTAGCTTAGGCCTATCGATTCACTGATTCTGATATTGAGTTTTACAGCCGGTTGAAAGCCATCACGAAGCGTTATCGCTATATTCAAACGCTATAACCGAGCGATGGGAGTGTGAATGCGAAGTGCAAGCTGCCCTAGCCAAACTACAGCAGGCAATGCTGGGCGTCCAAAAGGCTCAAGAGCGATTGTCAGAGGCAGGTCGTCGAGTGGGTAGAGTACGGCACATAGTGAGGAAAAGTGGCTTCCCCGACGTCTTTGGGCTGCAAAAGACACGTATGGAGCCCTGTTCAGTTGCCAGTTATCGCCGTATGCAATCCCCTTTTCCTTGGACATTTGACCTTTATTTATCTGTCAATCACGCCCAACAGAATATCGTATCGCTTCAGTCCCTGGATGTACAACTCACTTCTCCATCAAACTGGATTAAATATTTTTTTTGTAGTTGATAAATATGTGCGGTTAGTATGTTGGTCAACGACTACTGTACACGTGATCCCATAAAACACCGTGTCGCGTCAAATTTTCATCGTTCGTTCATTCTACCATGACTCGAAGGCAAAGAGAGAATGAAGAGGAAGACGACCCATATCCTCAACCGGTCCCCCGACTCGGTAAGCTATTGTTCCTTCGATGAACTGACTAACCGCGTCGTCCCCCTCATGTAGCAAAACGTGTGAATCGTGGCCAAGGAGGTGCCATTGCACAACTTGTTTCTGTTTCTGAAAAGATTCGCCCAGACCTTGAGTCGCAATCCACAAACCAAAGCAAGAGAACAAAGACGCCTGCTGACGCATCTGTTAATGCGATGGCACCAAGCCGACTAGTAGGTTACCAATCCGTCCTCATTCATGCACCTATGCCTGACACTATTAGAATCACAGCGGTCCACTAGCCCGGAGAGATCCCCCGCTTTCGCTGGCTACCCTCACACCCTCGCTTACGCGAGGCAGGCCGGGTTCCTCTTTCGGCTTCGCACCAGGGGAGTTCGTACCCCCTACTGACGAGATGATGGACACTCAAGGTAACGCAAAGTTTTAAATGACTATTCCTGATACCAACTGCGGACGCTGACAGGGGGAGTCTCTCAAGGCGACGGAATAGGGGGTCTCTCAAGGCGACGGAATAGGTGGAGATCTGCAGGATGATAGGGAGGTGCCCCCCCGCAGAAGTGAGGATGGTATGTTTTGTCATATACTCGGTTCCTCATCCACGTTCCCCGCTTTGGCTTTGATTTTTTAGCTTATGAATTTATGGTAGAACCCATCGATGAGCAGTCACCTGATGAAGACGCTAGGTTGGCCGAGGCGTTCCTCAGGTCAACAACAACACGCCGTCGTATAATTACGAGCCCAGGTGAGCAACGATGACCTTACCAATATTCTTACTAGATTTAATTATGTAGAGCCAGAAGAACGTCAATCCTATACGAACCGACCTGTTGGCGAATCGACCTCCGCAGGTCATGGCCGTCGGGTGTCCCGCGTGTTGAGACCTGAAGATACTGATGACGACGGTGCCTCAGGTTCGTTTTATAGAAATTTATCCATTGTCACGAATTACTCATAGACGAAGACGGAGGTTCACAGAGCGTGCTTCAATCGCACCAACAAAAAATAAGGCCATTAGGCCTCCCAATCCCGATGCGCTTCTTGCCACCAACAAGAGAGTGCCTTCGTGGGTATTCTTACTTGATATTTGTCTTACCACAGCAACTGATATAATAAATAGCCAAGTACCTCGTCAGACGAATGCAGGTCGGCCTCTGGATACCCCCATGCGTGTGGCAAACCCTCGCGACAACCGTGGACGCCACAACCTCGCTCCTGACAACAGTGGACGCCACAGCCTTGCTCCCAACGAGAATAACGCCGAGGGGAGCAACCGCAATGTGGCTCCGAGAGCCCGCTCCCCTCGCACTTTCAAGCCACACGAGGAGGCGGAACCCACCCACCTTCGTTACTATCAAGGGACTCCTTGGTACGACGTGCTCATCAATGCCAGAGCCTTTATAGGATGGAATCCACACTGAGACGAGTGGCCCCTTCCCGGAGCGCAACCGACCGCCTTGAAGCTGCACACGATTCTATCCTCGAGGCAGTCGCTCTCCTCACGCCTGCAGAACAGGCTTCCATCAATGACAGTATGCCTTTTCCTTCGCTTTACTTATTGTGTTTGCTCATCAATAATTCAATAGCAGCTACCTACCACGTTGACCATTCTAGCATGACCGCTGTTGTAAGTATTATAATGGTTTTTGTTGCTATTACTAACTTGGTCAATTATAGATCTTTGATGATGGCGCCTCCTATCGTGGGCGCATGAAGACTATGGCACGCGACATTGTCAAGTCCCACTTCAAGGCCGAACTTGAGCCTTCCCTGGCATTCGATCACAATTCCTCGGAGGAAGCCCAAGCAATCTCTGATGCCGTGAGGAATTGCCTTCAGAATTCCCTTTTTTTAGTGGGGCCAAAGCTCGACGATGTAAGTCCCTTTCTTGTGCTGGCAATACGCTCGTTGACATTGACCAGGGTCGCACGGAGAACTTCGCGCATCCAGCGGCCATCGAACTTTGTAAGATGTTTTATTACAGCGGCAAAGATTGTCTGTCGGCGCTCTTTCCAAGAGAATTCAGTGCTCTTCCGGTTGCATGTCTCATCATGGCGTTTACCTGCGTGCGTTTCCCTCCGATTTCTGTGTCTCATGCTAACTTAAAAACAGATTGTCAATTGTCTCGACGAATGGGAATCGGGTTATTGGGTCAAGGTCCCCTTCGCTGGTGATACATATAGGTACAGGTATAGCCTCATCGCTGGTTTGGCCAACGACATCCTGGGCAATGCCTATCACGGACAACGGCTGCGGGCACGCCTGAGGAAGATCGCAGCAGACGGATGGTTTGGCGGCCTTTTTTTTCATGATTGCCTGTTTACTAACTTTTTCATCGGTCAGGACATCTAACACAAAGCAACGTGGCAGGGACTCATCTGGTTACAGCTTCAAGGTCACGCTCGATTAGCCCGCTCACCCAGGTACTGCACATGTTTGACTCAGGGGTGGTGGCTCGCTGGCAGCGGTGATGGTGGGCTCAGTGGAGTGGCAGTGGCGGTGACTCAAGGTCGGCCTCATGGACTTTTCTAAAAATTACTACATATACTTCAACCCTGTCCGTCCCTCTTGGTTACTAGAATAGTATCATTTGTTGAGTGCGAGAAAATAACGAGCCTGAATCGACCCGGTACCGGTACCGGTACTACCAATGCACTACTAGCATATTATGACCATACTACAACTGCACTGTGACTACTACAACTGTACAATGCCACCACTCTGGTAACTATAGTAGGCTACAATGAGGCTATGTTTGACTACAGTAGACTAGGGTAGTCTACAGTGGACTAGGTAGTCTATGGTAGACTAGGGTAGTCTACCATAGACTACAGTAGACTATGGTAGGCTACGCTGTCACTACGGTAGACTACGGTAGACTATGGTAGGCTACGCTGTCACTACGGTAGACTATGGTAGGCTACGCTGTCACTACGGTAGACTATGGTAGGCTATGCCGTCACTACGGTAGACTACGGTAGACTATGGTAGGCTACGCCATCACTACAGTAGACTACAGTAGACTACGGTAGACTACGGTAGACTACGGTAGACTACGGTAGACTACGGTAGACTACGGTAGACTACGGTAGACTACGGTAGACTATGGTAGACTACGGTAGACTATGGTAGACTACGGTAGACTATCATAGACTACAGCACTTGCTGGCATCAAGACTACAGTCAATAACTGGATTGATATAGTGAGATTGGTCAGACTGTGGTAGACTGTGGTAGACTGTAGGTACTGCATGTAGACTGCGGCAGTGCTGCAGCAGTGCTACACAAACATAAACGTCTCTACCAGCACTGCAGAAACTGTGGGCTACTATGGAGTGCTGCTGCAGACTTCCACAGACTACTGTAGAGGCCAACAGTCAATAATTGGGTTGATATGGTAAGACTGTGGTAGACTGTGGTAGACTGTGGTAGTAGGCCTGGATATGGTAGACTGTGGTAGACTCCAGCAGTACTACACAGGACATAAACGTCACTACCAGCGCTACAAGAACTGTGGGCTACTGTGGCCTCTATGTAGTGCTGCTGCAGACTCCTGCAGACTCCTGTAGTGGCCCAGGGTTTGCTGATGTTCTCTCACGCCGCACTCGTCTATAAACCCGGGCTGTTGGGATTCAGCCCGGAACGGACATGGTCCGGCAAACCGAGGCTAGACCGACATATTATATAATCGTAATATTACAGTAGCTAAACGATTATCTAAGAATAATATCTCGGGAGAGGAGCAATACGCTCTCCTCTGGACCTCCACGCTTGTACATTGTTCACCTATCCGGCTGCCCGCCTCCGCAAATAACTACAGGTTATGGGCCCTGGCATAGCCAGGTGAACATGTTCATCCAATATATTCTCATTTCCCACATTATATCTCTGGGCACATACTAAAGCCCCTATCTCGCGCGAACACATAACAAGAGTCGATACCCTCCGAGCGAGGACACCTGATGACATGGGCATCTAGGGAGTCCAAGGCCCGAGAGATTTCGACTGAGCGCGAGAACGTTTAATCACACATCTTCATTATTACTATACTCGCTGGTATCCAGCACAGCTGGATGACACCGGCACTTCGAGTGCCCTGTGACCCCGCGAATGTAACGCAAACATCCACCAGACCATCGAGGACACCCCGACGGCGACATGAAATAGGTGGAGGTTGCGGCAATGCCGTTAGCGTAGAGCGAGGTGCCGCAAGGCATGTATCTGCGCAAATATGCGCAACGGCCCCGTGAATGTCGCGGGGAATATACGGATCAATACCGTAACGCCACGCACGACTGGTTATACCGTGACCTCACGGACTGGTTCAGTGTGTAGACCAATGTTGTGAATATCACGCACGTCCTCACAGACGAGCAGAGCATAGCTATATTGAGTAGATCGGGTTACATGACGTCCAACTCCGCGAATATCACAGGCGGACCGGGCTGCATAATGCGAGAAAATTCCATGCGCCTATATGACACCCGAAACAAATATACGTCGCCGAGGATACCTCGACGAGTGCCGTGCAATATTCTCGCACGCAGTAACACCGCGAATGTCGCGGGCAGATCTATAAGTGTGCATACCAGCACGAGCCTGATGGCCATAGCGTATACCATTAACTTCAGTGTTCGTCGACTCGGCGGATCACGATCGTGCAACATTCTCTTCGCGCATAAACTTATTGCTCGAAACGAGCGACATCCATGTGGGCAATAGCCCAGCGCGAAGGAATACCGTGAAAGACGGAAAATTGATGCGCATGTTCGCCAGCACGAGAAAGACGGCCATAGGCCAGCGTTGTGCAATTTACACAAGTTGGGCAAAAGGTTGCACGATGCCGAGTACGCATCGACCCGAAAAGGATCGTTGCCGCCGCCGGTACCACAGGTACCGAGATGAGCGAGAGCGTGCAGACGAAAAAGACGAATAAAAGTGAGTTATATTTGAAGAATTTAATGCTTACAGAGTGAAACTATAGATAATACATGTGCACCTGGGCGGTAGCTAAACCAGCCCTGATAATGCAGCACATGAAAAGTTCTCCGATAGGGAGACTTACCCGAAATGCGGGTAACGCGTACAGTCCACGATGACGGCGCGCGGGCTCATAGAACCCAACTTTCCCACAGGGAGACAATGTCGAGTCGCCATCAGACACTGGCCGAAATTACCCAAAATGAACGTATAAGTCCGCGTAAGTCGAAAGAACACAGCGGAAATATCCGCGACTTTCGCAGCTTCCGAAATACTCTCCAAGCTAGGAAACCTAGCAGGAGATTCGGACATATTAGTTATAATAGTTTACTGAAACTATTTGGCGACAAACTCATTGATCGTTTCCGCGTGGACACACGAGTGTCCAAACTAGATTGCATCGCGTGCACGAAGGCATAGTTAGCCGAGGAAACCTATAACGAGAAGTCAGCCTATGAAATGTCGCCTGGTGAACATACGAGGAATCGTCTATAAATGGACATCCACTCTCTTGATGTTCACCGACGACGCTACCCACGGTAGCATGATGCCTTCCCTAGAAGGGAAAGACCAGGTTGCGCAGGAAGTGACATACAACTTGACGCACCTTGGAGCGGATGAAAATCCCCGCGTGCGATACGCACGAACAGAGGGAAATAGTACATTAATGCCACTTTGAGAACCTGGCGCCCGGCTGAAACGGCCAACGAAACACCGAGGCCAATATGGCCTAACATTGCTGAAGTCTGATAGACGGTCAAAGGCCAATCAGCAACGTAACACGGAAACGCGTAACTTATTTACCTCTCTAAAATCTCATTTTTTCCAATTCCATCTCTTCGCCCAAGCCGATTGTCGTGATCGCGCCGAATACACAGTGCGAGGGGGAGTTGGAGAAACCTGTAGAGACATTAACGCCCTGTCCATCGGCATACCATACATATGATCAGCGTCCCATACGACACACAGCCTGGGCACGATCCCTGGGCCAGATCCAGTGGGCAACGGCATGGAGAGGGAAGGACGCGACGAAAACCCACCAGTCATACACCACGCGAAATGCGAGGTATTCGCGCGGATGCTCGCCATCATCCCCCGATACGGAAGACGAAGCCGCGCACCAGACAGAGACGTTCGGAGACGAACTGACAATAGTCAGCTCTCATATTTGCCAGCGCGAAACAGACGGTGATAAGCTATAGTTGCGCTGAGCGGAGGAACAACTGGGGAAGAGATTCACCCAGCATACCTCACAG
This sequence comes from Lactarius pseudohatsudake, assembly GCA_021525015.1. Lineage (NCBI taxonomy): Eukaryota > Fungi > Basidiomycota > Agaricomycetes > Russulales > Russulaceae > Lactarius > Lactarius pseudohatsudake. The sequence continues at coordinate 78,106 of JAKELH010000331.1, read as the reverse complement.
ACTCCGACATTCGTCGACCTGAATAATATCACGTCCAATATACACTGCACACAAGACGCCGGACCCCGTGAACATCGCGGGAAGATGGATAAAATCGAGTTACTTACTCGATGGGGACTGCGCGTAACATGCTCTTCACGCGTGTATAACCCCTATAGCTCAAAATGAGCGACAATGTCCATAACATATGGGCAATACCCCGGCGCAGGCGAGATAGATGGCCATAGGCCAGCCATGGGGTGTCAGATAATTCGACGGCCCCGTGAATCGCGTGCAGTGCGTGCGTGTATCGCAACCGTCATATAAGTCGACGGAAACACAAATCGCGCAGCTCGATACGAGCGATAACAAAGTCAGTCAAGAACGCGGATGGACCCAATTTGGTGACGTACCGTGACTGAATATCAAAAGTTGTGCTATATGCCAGAACGCTGGCAACATGCGCGATTCGACGCCGCACATGCGGTGACGGCCCAAACAAACTGCCTATGGGCAGCTTGTGGCGATGGGCAATACATGCCCAACGCCAAATGTTGCCGTAGAGCACTTTCCTGCCACAGTTGTTCAGCCAGCCAGCCAGCCATCAGGATGCGCGTGACAGACGACGCACCATAAAGGTCCCGACACCCACATAAAGACCAGCTGCAGACGCCCAATAGTTGAGGCGTAAAGTGGCGAAACGTGGATCGGGAAGGCGGCGACATGAGTGCAAATGGCGCATAGCGCCGCGCAGGCAGGATACAGAACGCCAAATATACTGGCGTGGGCCGAAAGGATAACGCTGAGAGGGCAGGAGAAGCTCCCGACACCCCAGCGAATGCGGCTGTGAAAGCTGCGAGACCTTGTGAGACAAGTCTCGGTCCTAAGACATGTGGCCACGTACCGAAGAACGGATGCCAATCAGTCGCATCCGGACTCGGAAAGATGGTTGACGTCGGTCCTATGAGACGATGTGTCTCGCGACTCGAGACCGAGACTTGCTAACTTTGTCACGACAAAATGGGCCTAAAAGGGTCTTGCCCGACGCTACAGAGCTGAGAGGGCAACATGTCAGTGACTGCGCACGGGTGCCAGTGATCGCACGGCGAACCCGATAAAGTTCTCCCACGCACAGGCGGTAACGACCAGACCTGGCAGCATAGAGAGAGAACACTCCCATAGGGAGAATGTGACGCGTGTAACAGACACGGCGCACACTCTGCGAAAATAGGCCAAAGGGCATAAACGCGGAGAAAAGTATAGGACCTACCTCCGAAACTGTCTTCCGAGTACCCTTCCAAAAGGCCATCGAAATTACGCCCAATGTGCCGCGTGAGGGGGAGTTGACAGGAGAGCGCTGTAACGCCGCCACTGGCGTCAGTCCGACTTGGACTTCGAAAGGGCGTAAACGACTTAGCGGATGGGAGCCTCTTGGACAGCAGTACACGGCTCTTCGAAGCACGTGACTATGGAGGGCACTGGAGACCAATCTACCAGGCTTCTATGCTAACTTCGACTTGCTCAACCGGAGACAAGTAAGAGGAGAAGGAGGGTGCACACGAGGAAGAGAGAGAAGGTGGCTTCTGAAGAAGACCAAGATGGCGATTCTTGGTCTTCGTGTTATACTACTTATACATGAGGGGGGTGGCTTTCAAGCTCCCCTTTAAACCGAGTCGTCGAGTAGTGTAAGTAGCTCGAACCCTAATACGACTACTACTAGTAATGAGTCATAGTACCACAACAAACAGTGATACTACGGCTGACTGATGCAAGTCCATGACTAATTACTACTTACTAAGGCAGTCATCACCGTATAGTAAGCGTCCACTTCGTCGGTCCGTGACAAGCGCGCAGCCATGGGCACAAAGGTCGAAAGGCAAACCCACGGGGCAAGCCAACGACAAAGGCAACACCTGGTATTGTGACAGCTCAAATAAGTCGGAGAGAACATATGACAAAACATATGACATACCATTTCTTCCACCACCGTAAATCCCAAAAAGATTTCCGCGTGCGCAGCGGAGAAACGGGAGATGCATCTGACGAGATGCGTGACACGAGCCTGACGAGGCACCTCATGGAGGTAATGTGTCTGCGGCAAACATGACGAAATCCAAAAATGGTCCTAAGTAAATAAACAACCGTTACACAGCGCAAAGGGAAGCGAGGAGCATAGCATTATGGGACACAGTCCCGAGCCAAAGCCAAAGGCGAGCTTTGGCAAGCTTCCCGAGCCAAGGGCAATCACGCTGAAAACGGAAATGTAAAAGCGCGACAAATTTGCGCGAAGGCAGAGAAGGAACCAAACCACAATTTGATGCAAGGGGGTTGTGGGACTGGAATTTTTGATATCCAGTCAGATTTTATCTTTTAGGGGGTTTTCAAACGGAATCGAACCCCCCCTCCCCCCAAATTTCCATATATGGTATGTTTAACTCACGGTCACATGCCTATATTTTCACAGAATTGTACGTGAGCAAGAGTGTGGTTTATACAAAGAGCTTGTATCTACTAGGTAGAGGGAATAACAAAAGGAAAGTGGGGAAATTAGGGATCGACACGGGTCACCCCGTGTCAATTGGCCTTGACCTGCATACCCGTGGTACAGGTGGAGACGATGGGTACAGTGGCGGGTGGTGGGTTTGACGCGTACCCGTACCTGCATGCCAGACTGAGCAGGCTCTTGGAATGCTGTCGCCGTCGTTGTGATCTTCGTGGTTTCCTCGTGGTTGCCCCACTGCCGTCATGGTCACTGTTGTGGTCACCCGACTCACCCCCTACCGTCGCTGTGGTTGTCGGCATCATTGAAGCTGTCACCTCGATGTGATTGCCTCCGTGTCCTGCTGGTACTCACCGCCGTGCGATGCCACGCCGCCGCAAACAAGAGAAACGAAGCGGCGCACGGGCACGCCCAATGCACATCATGGACATGATGGCATGCAGATTTGTCCACACGCGATCGCCATCGTAAGCGAAACACAGCGCATCGACATCAAAATGTCTCACCACTGGCAAACTTCGGTACTAGTAGTCCTGCGGCTGAAGGTCTTGAAACAGGCTACAGGAAAGAGTTACCAAAAGGCTGCCTTTGAAGAGAAATGTCAGCTTTCCCGGGGTCAGAACCGAAACCGTGGGATTCGGTGCATGGACGTATCGACTGTCAACACTCTCACAAGTGGCCTCCATGTGCGTCGGAGTCGAAGGGCTAGAGCCGCGTGCGAGCGCGGCGAGGTCGGGAACGGAAACGGTGGGCTACACAGAGCCCGGGGAATGAGCCTGAGGGTGGTCGCAAACGGTTGCGCACCCTTCGGCGCGGTGCAAAACTTCGCATAGTAGGTGGCCGCTGGGGTTGGGAGCGTGTCGGGTTCGAGTCACTAAGGCCGCGCGTGAGTGCGGCGTGCTGGGGAACACGAGGGACGAGCCTCATCGAGCTCAAACATGCGAAATCTAAAGGGGAAAGTGTCCTATTATCCAAGGTGTAAAAGTGCCTTTTCAGGGCCCAGATCTCTTGATACCATACCCCCTGTTCTCCTTCCAAAGTAGAGAATAACGCCTTGTAAAAATGTTTTGCTAAGTCCCGTCCACCTACGTCCGCCATCGCCCACATCGTCCCGACGACACTGCGGAACCCGCAGTACTGTACCGCGGCCACGAGGTGCAGTCCCTCGTCAACAATGCTCCCTTCAGTCATCTCGGCTGTGTGACAAGCAGAGGGAAATGCGAATTCGGCAGTGGGTAGTTCCGAGCGCACGATCTCGAGGAGCGTCAGACATCAGCAAACCCTGGGCCGCCCCAGAAATTCTTGCAGTGATGGTAGAGACTGTAGATGTCATAGATGTCATAGTTATTTGGTAGTAGATTGGTAGAGACTTGGTAGCAAACCGGTAGACATGGTAGACATGGTAGAGACTGTAGATACTGTAGATACCATAGTTATTTGGTAGTAGATTGGTAGAGAGTTGGTAGCAAACCCTGAAATACCTGATAGACATGGTAGAGACTACAGGTGTTGTAGACATCATAGCTATTCAAGTTTGGTAGTTGATTGGGTCACTTGGTAGCAAACCTGTAGATGCTGTAGTTATTATAGGTATAGTAGATGTCAGTAGTAATTGCAGACTTGTAGCTGTTGTAGACCTGGTAGTGGTGGTAGATATGGTAGCTGTTGCAGTTACAGTAGATACTATAGTGTCTACTAGTAGACATGTAGTGATTTCTAGGGAGCATGTCTGAGATATGCAGGGTTTGGGGGGTGTGAAGTGTCATGAGCAGTCGCGCAGGCCTCCGCAGGGCGCGAGATGTTGTATATAGGTCCACAGCGGTCACAGGTGTGTCAGTGTCGAAAGGCTGGAGCCGCGCGCAAGTGCAGCAATGTCGGGAGAGGAAATGGGGTCAGCTGGTCGCAGGTGGTTGGAAACGGTCGCGCACGTGTCAGCGCGGCGCAAAACCTCGTATGGATGGCCGCCAGGGTCGGGGACGCGTTAGGCTTGAGTCGCTAAGACCGCGCGCGAGTGCGGCATGCTGAGGAGCACAAATGCGTCCGATGCTTCAGCAGAGTCGAGATTTGGTTGTTCTGACACCACGGCGAAGCGCGCGGGAACGCGGCGCTTAGAAAGCGTGCAAGAGCGCGGGAGCGCAGGAAGCGCGAGAAAGTGCGAGCAAGTGCGGAAGCGTAGTACCCCGGGGTTCGGCGGGTACGGAATACCCGCAAGGGTTCACTTTCGGGTTCACTCAACACTCAAATATATTTTAGCATGTATAATTAATACATTACTGTACTACTTGTAAACTAAGGCTATCATATCCCCGCTTGCCTCGCTGCCGTTGGTGTCGTGGCGACACGGCGGGGGTTGCGTGCCGCCGTGTTAGCGTCGTAGCGACGTGGCGGTGCTTGCAGGCCGCGTCGGTGTCGTGGCCTCGCGGCGGCGCCGTAGTGCTATCGGTGTCGTGTCCTCGCCACGTTGCATTGACGTCGTAGCGTTGCCGGACCGAGTCAGTGTCGTAGCCTCGCGGCGGTGCCGTAGGGCTGGGGTGTCGTGTCCCCAGCCCGGCGGACATCGATACGAGGTTTCGCGCGGCGCGGAAGCCTGCACGACCGGTTTCGACGCTTCGCACCTGTGCTCGTAACCGGTACAGTTTTCGCAGGTTGTCAAGTTGTCGCGTCGTGACACGTCATCGCGAGTCGTCGCGTCGTCGCGGGTCGTCGCAGGTCGTTGGGTTGGCTGGGAAAGGGTTGAAAAAACAACGGTGTTGACCATAGATTGGGGGAAATGGTAAAAACAACCAATATTACACCGTTGAACCCTTGCCAGCCAATGGGCGACGCCCCCCCTTGCCCTCACCCTCACCCTTACCTGCGTAATGGGTATTAGCATAGAAATGGAACAATTTTTTTTTGTGCACTCACCCCCATACGCAGCGTCTGTTGGGTAGACGTGTTGGGTACTAACGTGGTCGCCGCCCAACTTGCAGAAGTCGACGGTCAGATGACCGCCGGATTTCGCGTTCCCGCTTTCGCCATGGTATCCGATCGGTCTCCCGGCGTTTGTCAGTACCAAAGACGAGTGAAGAAGAATGTGAACATACCGAATACTGGCCTCCTCCACCCCTCGGCGCGCTAGCTTCATTCGTTTGTAGTGCGCGTGTATACGAACCTCGGCGCCTTTCTGCTTCCACGAGTGGGCGTTGAATACCCCATTGAAGAATATCTTGAGGGGGGGCATGAGCGAAGACGAATGAGGGAAGTTGGAAGTAGACGGTAAAAGCAGAGTCTGCGTGCGCTCGTTTGTCAGTGGGAGAGTATCAGTATTAGCAAATTGGTTCCCGCATGGCCGTCTACGTCGCTCATCCAGTGTCTCGAACGATAACGTTCGTAGATAACGCTGGACACACAACGATGAGTCGCCGAGAGATGATCCTGACCCCTGGCTATCATCATCGCGTCGTGTGTAACGTATAACTTGTGCGGTACCATTGAGAGGACGAGTAACGAACGAACATGCTAAGATCATTTTAAGGCGTAAAAAAGTTCTTTGTCAAAATACCTATTCAACCAGAACTCCAAACTGTACTCCAAAGCCGTCTCCGTTGTCAGCCGTTTGTCGGCCTCCGCGCCGAGCCGTGGTACGAGGTCGACGAGAGTTCTGAGTTGGGCCAAAGGTACGACATCTCCCATAATTGCGCCGTCAATCCGCCGAGCACGTTTCAGGAGGTACATGCCGGTTATTGGGTGGGGATATGAGCCCTTTTGATTTGATGATGCCGGGGCAACGGGATTTGGCTGAGGTACGATATCAAACCGCTGAACGTAGGAAAGGAACAAGTCAGCATTAGAAGATGGCGAAAATGCCTGGGACGGGACAGCCCGAAATATAAGTCGTATTTGGGCGACGCGATGCCCTGAACCAAGTCCCATTGGTCAATAAGTAGGTTCATGTGCGCAATGTAGGGTATGTACCTTCAAGACCAGAATATGGCCAGACCTTGTTTTGATCTATATTGAAAAGAACAACGTCAGAACGTCCACAGGGCCAGGACTCGGACGGCGGCGAGGCATTAACTGTTTGAGGTGATAGAACGCGATTTGGCGCATAATACGAACGGCCCTGCAATTGTAGCTTTGTCCAGACTTGAATGCTTTGGAAGGGTAGGGAGGAATTCCTATTAGCAACCCTACGACCACCAATCTGGATAGGGTCTCCAGCGTCGAAGCGAACCAAGAAGTCGGCCAGAGCTCCCCGTAGATCTGGTAGGTTGAACTTGGCCATGGCATCCTCGACAGACATCGCCTTCATGGTCGGGTCTCGGCTCAAGTGTAAAGCTGTATTTCCATTCACGACAGTTCGAAATGGCAGCAGCGCACGTGGATATAAGCCCTGCTTCAGGCAACTCGCAAGCTCAAAGTAGTTTGCGTGTCTTCGAATAGTAGTCCCGGACACTGGAGCAACTGGTCGAATATGCGTTAGGAGATCGCCCGTCGTATTAATACCATGTATAAGTTCTTCTGGTCCTTCCGGATTCTCAGATAGACCATCCACGTTGCCATCGCCATCATCTGGGTATTCGCAATCCACGTTGTCGGGGGAGTGAAAGTCGACCTTAGCCTCGCGAATGGAGGTGGCCAAGTCAAATTGACGACATTTCTCTTCGCGATCGAGGTAGCGACAGATTTGAGACTCGTATCCCTGTTTGTTGCTAGAACGCGATGGGACCTTGATTTCGGTGATATGACACCGTTCTGTGGTATCTGCAGTCCACTGAATCGCTCTGCTCCGTTTTCGCGGATGCTGGAGGAGACACTTTGCATAAGTTCAAGCTTTGGAATATACCACTCCTTGAGGACCTTCTTGCGCTTCCCAATCCGGACGCCAGCAGATACGATTGAGCTCTTGTGATCGTGAAAACCCTGAAGCGCACGGTCAATATTGACGCAGTCCTGCTCAGATATCTCAGGGCATGGGCCAGATACCGAAAGTCCATCAACGAGCGAATGGCAACGAGGAAATCGTTAGGAACAGCATCCGCAATGATGGCCACGATGTAACGCTGGATGTCACGATGTTCCCGACCAGTGACTTGCTTCAACTTGGATACGCCCTCGCGAAACTGTCGAAAACCTGTGTGTGGATGGAGGATGGAAAATCGGTAGTCGATTTCGGCACCTTTGAGAGCGCGGATGCACCATTTCGCATCGTGGTCCCAGAACATTTTGTGCCAATGGTGAAGGGGTTCCGGTGTGAAGAATTTTGACGGTTCTGAAAGTGCCCAATCACGCCAAAACGGCCGGTGGGACGCCATTGAGTCTGACTTCATGGTTTCCTTGATATACGCGTTGAGATGCCAAGGGTTAACTCTGGCTTCAATAGCATGTAGTTGGGCAAGAGTAGTCGAAGCAGTTCGAGGTTCATGCCGGAAGGGGTCGCCAACTGTTTGTAACTTGCCATCGTCACGTGGGAAGTTTTCCCGGCAACACAGGCGAGTGCCACTGCCTCTGCAACGTCTGCAATATACGCGGCAAGAGGCGTAAACATATAGCGGAGCGACCCTAGTGGATCCGACATCATGATACCAAATTGGGCGGCTTTTTGAGCGGCGTTAAGATGAAGTCCAAGCACTCGTGGACCATGCGATTCTCCAAGATGCCACGTGTTTTGAGTCTTTGTGAATGAAGTTTGGGATAGGGAGCAACGCAAGGAGAAGGAACGCATGATTCGTTCCTTTCATACGGAAATCCATGAGAAGGTTCGCAAGGCTTATCAGAAGCGGGTGAGCGACGCGTCCACCAGTCATGGCAGATATGTTCGTTTTGTCAGATGATAGCACGACCCCAAGAAGAGTAGCCCCATCCGGCAGCTGGCTCTGCAGGAATATAAGGAACAAAGTCATGGATGACACGGACTAGAGGAACATACCTGCATGGACCACGCAGCGTCGCCAGACAACCACTCGGTGTAGATTCGCATTGCGCTGACTGCCGACTCATAGACGCGGAATGGAGTAAACCTAATGTGATCGCTCATAAGAGGATTGGAGAGGATGGATTGTATGCATTCGAGTGGGTCGCGGTAGAATAAATCGACATTCTTCTTCATAGGAAAAGGACTGTCACATGGTTTACATCGCCACTCCGGTCCTTGTGGGAGCATTTCTGCCAATCCTCGTAGTCGTCTGGCATTTCTGAATGATAGACCCAACCCATTGATCTGTGCCAAGTGTCATCAGATCGGGACCCGAGACAATAAACGGCACTTACGAGTTCTAGTGACAGAAACGAATCAATCGAGGCCATGCTAAGACCGGAACGAAGCAGAAAAGCAGCCATCTCCCATTCTGCCCGTGATGCGAATGGATAGAAGATATTTTTTTTGCGTTCTTGTGCGTATTGGTCACGGTCGAAGCTCTGCAGAAATGTCGTACCACGCCCATATTCCCTCGCTGCTCCCACATATTCCTGAATGAAGGGACTACCATCCACATTCTGGATATCTTCTCGAAGATCTTCCGTAGCTGTTACGTCGATGTCGATATCCATGGGTTCGGGAGTAGTTGAAACCCGGGCCTGAGTCGGAATGGGTCGATGTTGGCGCCGTCGTTCTTGATACCTCTGAAGTTCGTCCACAAGATTTACAACCTCTTCAAAGTGGCTATTGCAGGACCCGAAAGGATGATTCATATGGCACAAAAGAGCTTTTCTATCTCGGAAATTGCGAAAACACTGGGGACAGCGCATGATTGTTGTGCGTCAGTGACTCAGTGCGTGTACTAGTCGGATGAGTCACAACGCGTGGGAACCTAGAATTTACACATCAACGTCCATGTCCTTTACAACACTTGCGCAGGATCTCCAGGAAAGTAGCTTAGGCCTATCGATTCACTGATTCTGATATTGAGTTTTACAGCCGGTTGAAAGCCATCACGAAGCGTTATCGCTATATTCAAACGCTATAACCGAACGATGGGAGTGTGAATGCGAAGTGCAAGCTGCCCTAGCCAAACTACAGCAGGCAATGCTGGGCGTCCAAAAGGCTCAAGAGCGATTGTCAGAGGCAGGTCGTTGAGTGGGTAGAGTACGGCACATAGTGAGGAAAAGTGGCTTCCCCGACGTCTTTGGGCTGCAAAAGACACGTATGGAGCCCTGTTCAGTTGCCAGTTATCGCCGTATGCAATCCCCTTTTCCTTGGACATTTGACCTTTATTTATCTGTCAATCACGCCCAACAGAATATCGTATCGCTTCAGTCCCTGGATGTACAACTCACTTCTCCATCAAACTGGATTAAATATTTTTTTTGTAGTTGATAAATATGTGCGGTTAGTATGTTGGTCAACGACTACTGTACACGTGATCCCATAAAACACCGTGTCGCGTCAAATTTTCATCGTTCGTTCATTCTACCATGACTCGAAGGCAAAGAGAGAATGAAGAGGAAGACGACCCATATCCTCAACCGGTCCCCCGACTCGGTAAGCTATTGTTCCTTCGATGAACTGACTAACCGCGTCGTCCCCCTCATGTAGCAAAACGTGTGAATCGTGGCCAAGGAGGTGCCATTGCACAACTTGTTTCTGTTTCTGAAAAGATTCGCCCAGACCTTGAGTCGCAATCCACAAACCAAAGCAAGAGAACAAAGACGCCTGCTGACGCATCTGTTAATGCGATGGCACCAAGCCGACTAGTAGGTTACCAATCCGTCCTCATTCATGCACCTATGCCTGACACTATTAGAATCACAGCGGTCCACTAGCCCGGAGAGATCCCCCGCTTTCGCTGGCTACCCTCACACCCTCGCTTACGCGAGGCAGGCCGGGTTCCTCTTTCGGCTTCGCACCAGGGGAGTTCGTACCCCCTACTGACGAGATGATGGACACTCAAGGTAACGCAAAGTTTTAAATGACTATTCCTGATACCAACTGCGGACGCTGACAGGGGGAGTCTCTCAAGGCGACGGAATAGGGGGAGTCTCTCAAGGCGACGGAATAGGTGGAGATCTGCAGGATGATAGGGAGGTGCCCCCCCGCAGAAGTGAGGATGGTATGTTTTGTCGTCATATACTCGGTTCCTCATCCACGTTCCCCGCTTTGGCTTTGATTTTTTAGCTTATGAATTTATGGTAGAACCCATCGATGAGCAGTCACCTGATGAAGACGCTAGGTTGGCCGAGGCGTTCCTCAGGTCAACAACAACACGCCGTCGTATAATTACGAGCCCAGGTGAGCAACGATGACCTTACCAATATTCTTACTAGATTTAATTATGTAGAGCCAGAAGAACGTCAATCCTATACGAACCGACCTGTTGGCGAATCGACCTCCGCAGGTCATGGCCGTCGGGTGTCCCGCGTGTTGAGACCTGAAGATACTGATGACGACGGTGCCTCAGGTTCGTTTTATAGAAATTTATCCATTGTCACGAATTACTCATAGACGAAGACGGAGGTTCACAGAGCGTGCTTCAATCGCACCAACAAAAAAATAAGGCCATTAGGCCTCCCAATCCCGATGCGCTTCTTGCCACCAACAAGAGAGTGCCTTCGTGGGTATTCTTACTTGATATTTGTCTTACCACAGCAACTGATATAATAAATAGCCAAGTACCTCGTCAGACGAATGCAGGTCGGCCTCTGGATACCCCCATGCGTGTGGCAAACCCTCGCGACAACCGTGGACGCCACAACCTCGCTCCTGACAACAGTGGACGCCACAGCCTTGCTCCCAACGAGAATAACGCCGAGGGGAGCAACCGCAATGTGGCTCCGAGAGCCCGCTCCCCTCGCACTTTCAAGCCACACGAGGAGGCGGAACCCACCCACCTTCGTTACTATCAAGGGACTCCTTGGTACGACGTGCTCATCAATGCCAAGAGCCTTTATAGGATGGAAATCCACACTGAGACGAGTGGCCCCTTCCCGGAGCGCAACCGACCGAGCCTTGAAGCTGCACACGATTCTATCCTCGAGGCAGTCGCTCTCCTCACGCCTGCAGAACAGGCTTCCATCAATGACAGTATGCCTTTTCCTTCGCTTTACTTATTGTGTTTGCTCATCAATAATTCAATAGCAGCTACCTACCACGTTGACCATTCTAGCATGACCGCTGTTGTAAGTATTATAATGGTTTTTGTTGCTATTACTAACTTGGTCAATTATAGATCTTTGATGATGGCGCCTCCTATCGTGGGCGCATGAAGACTATGGCACGCGACATTGTCAAGTCCCACTTCAAGGCCGAACTTGAGCCTTCCCTGGCATTCGATCACAATTCCTCGGAGGAAGCCCAAGCAATCTCTGATGCCGTGAGGAATTGCCTTCAGAATTCCCTTTTTTTAGTGGGGCCAAAGCTCGACGAGAATGTAAGTCCCTTTCTTGTGCTGGCAATACGCTCGTTGACATTGACCAGGGTCGCACGGAGAACTTCGCGCATCCAGTGGCCATCGAACTTTGTAAGATGTTTTATTACAGCGGCAAAGATTGTCTGTCGGCGCTCTTTCCAAGAGAATTCAGTGCTCTTCCGGTTGCATGTCTCATCATGGCGTTTACCTGCGTGCGTTTCCCTCCGATTTCTGTGTCTCATGCTAACTTAAAAAACAGATTGTCAATTGTCTCGACGAATGGGAATCGGGTTATTGGGTCAAGGTCCCCTTCGCTGGTGATACATATAGGTACAGGTATAGCCTCATCGCTGGTTTGGCCAACGACATCCTGGGCAATGCCTATCACGGACAACGGCTGCGGGCACGCCTGAGGAAGATCGCAGCAGACGGATGGTTTGGCGGCCTTTTTTGTTTCATGATTGCCTGTTTACTAACTTTTTCATCGGTCAGGACATCTAACACAAAGCAACGTGGCAGGGACTCATCTGGTTACAGCTTCAAGGTCACGCTCGATTAGCCCGCTCACCCAGGTACTGCACATGTTTGACTCAGGGGTGGTGGCTCGCTGGCAGCGGTGATGGTGGGCTCAGTGGAGTGGCAGTGGCGGTGACTCAAGGTCGGCCTCATGGACTTTTCTAAAAATTACTACATATACTTCAACACCTGTCCGTCCCTCTTGGTTACTAGAATAGTATCATTTGTTGAGTGCGAGAAAATAACGAGCCTGAATCGACCCGGTACCGGTACCAGTACTACCAATGCACTACTAGCATATTATGACCATACTACAACTGCACTGTGACTACTACAACTGTACAATGCCACCACTCTGGTAACTATAGTAGGCTACAATGAGGCTATGTTTGACTACAGTAGACTAGGGTAGTCTACAGTGGACTAGGTAGTCTATGGTAGACTAGGGTAGTCTACCATAGACTACAGTAGACTATGGTAGGCTACGCTGTCACTACGGTAGACTACGGTAGACTATGGTAGGCTACGCTGTCACTACGGTAGACTATGGTAGGCTACGCTGTCACTACGGTAGACTATGGTAGGCTATGCCGTCACTACGGTAGACTACGGTAGACTATGGTAGGCTACGCCATCACTACAGTAGACTACAGTAGACTACGGTAGACTACGGTAGACTACGGTAGACTACGGTAGACTACGGTAGACTACGGTAGACTACAGTAGACTACGGTAGACTACGGTAGACTACGGTAGACTATGGTAGACTACGGTAGACTATGGTAGACTACGGTAGACTATCATAGACTACAGCACTTGCTGGCATCAAGACTACAGTCAATAACTGGATTGATATAGTGAGATTGGTCAGACTGTGGTAGACTGTGGTGGACTGTAGGTACTGCATGTAGACTGCGGCAGTGCTGCAGCAGTGCTACACAGAACATAAACGTCTCTACCAGCACTGCAGAAACTGTGGGCTACTATGGAGTGCTGCTGCAGACTTCCACAGACTACTGTAGAGGCCAACAGTCAATAATTGGGTTGATATGGTAAGACTGTGGTAGACTGTGGTAGACTGTGGTAGTAGGCCTGGATATGGTAGACTGTGGTAGACTCCAGCAGTACTACACAGGACATAAACGTCACTACCAGCGCTACAAGAACTGTGGGCTACTGTGGCCTCTATGTAGTGCTGCTGCAGACTCCTGCAGACTCCTGTAGTGGCCCAGGGTTTGCTGATGCCGCAACTGGCCGACGCCCACCACGGTCAAACAGGTCCGATCTTTTCTTGGTTTCTGCAACTTCTACTACCTCTTCATCAAGGGTTTCGCCACACATGCACACCCACTGAACAGACTAACGAGGAAGGACACGGAGTGGCAGTGGGGACAAGCAGAGGCAGACGCCTTCAAGAAGCTCAAGACACTGGTCACAAGGAAACCAGTACTGGCACACCTGGACCCCAAGGAACAATTCGAGATGGAGGTAGACGCATCAGGCTTCGCAGTAGGCGCTGTACTCCTGCAACGCAAAGAGGACAGCAAACGACACCCCATAGGCTACTACTCGGCGACATTGAACGAAGCAGAGTGTAACTACGACATCTACAACCTAGAGCTGCTGGCAATCGTCAAAGTCTTCCGCCACTGGAGACCCCTACTCGCAGGCTCACCACACAAAACCAAGGTATTTTCCGACCACCTCAATCTGCAATACTGGAGGTCCCCACAGAGGATAAGCAGACACATTGCAAGGGAAGTACTAGAACTATCCGAATATGACTTTGAGATTCACCACATCAAAGGCATGGCCAACGGAAGAGCAGATGCACTCTCCCGACGGCTGGACTACGACCAAGGGGACAATGACAACAAGGACATAACAGTCCTCCCCAATGCGCTCTTTGTACGAGCCACACAAGTCGAGACAGTCATGCCAAACACTCTAACGATCGGACCTGGAGAGATGGAGCGACCAGACGCAATGTACCATCAAGACGAGGATTATCTCCGCCCATGGGTAGATGCACATCAGCTGAAGAAGATTGAAGGCACTTGGTACAAGGATGGAAGATGAGTAGTAACAGGTGGACTATACGACAAGAGAAGTATCATTTCCGCCCACCATGCATCACCAGTCTATGGACATCCAGGTATTAACAAAACTTCACAATTGGTAGGGTGCTCCTACTGGTGGCCAAACCTCGTCCAAGATGTGCTAGACTATGTCAAAGGATGCGCCAAGTGCCAAAGGCACAAGGCTAACAACCGACCAACTCGAGCACCACTGTCCCCAATCTATCCGAATCCCGAGGCACTCCCCTTCGAAACCATTGCCCTGGACTTTATCACCAAACTGCCCCAGTCACAAGGATTCGATTCGATCCTCACCATCACAGATCACGACTGTACCAAGGCAGCCGTCTTCATCCCCTGCCAAGAAGAGATCACGGTGGAGGGAACCGCCGCGCTATACGCTAAGCACGTCTTCCTGCAATTCGGACTCCCCTCCAAAGTGATCAGTGACAGAGACCCACGCTTCGCGTCCAAATTCACGCGGGAACTGTGTAAGATCCTGGGGATTTCGCAAAACGTCTCCACCGCCTACCACCCCCGGACAGACGGACAGTCCGAACGAACTAACCAGTGGCTTGAACAATATCTCCGCTTCTGGACTAATGAGCAGCAAGACAATTGGGCGGCATATCTCCCAATAGCAGAATTCACGCACAACAACTGGCCCCACAAAACCACAAGGAAGTCCCCTTTTTACCTTCTAATGGGGTACAACCCACGCGCTGATTGGATCGACAGGCCATCGCCCATACCTCAGGTGGCACTAAGGATCGACCAGTTCCAGGAGGCCAGAGCGCAGGCTAAGATGCTCCTTATCAAGGCACAGAAGTCATGGGTCAAACACAAAGATACGCCCAGGTACAAAGAGGGCGACCTCGTGTGGCTAGAGGGACGCCACCTACGGACCAACCAGCCAACCGCGAAACTCGCGCCCAAGAGGCATGGCCCCTTCCGGGTCACCCAGGTGATGTCCCCAGTCAACTATCGCCTTGAACTTCCCATGCAGTGGAGCATCCACCCAGTGTTTCACACTGATCTTCTCACCAGATATCACGAGACCACGACACATGGGCCAAACTATCAGCGCCCACCACCGGATCTGGTAGACGGTGAGGAGGAATATGAGGTCGAGAAGATTCTAGACTCGCGAAGGTTCGGAAGAACACAGAAACTCCAATACCTCGTGAAATGGAAGGGGTACCCTGACTCGGAGAATCAGTGGGTCGACCGGAGCGAAGTATTCGCCGACCAGGCCATAAGGGACTTCAAAGTGCTGAATCCCACGCAGGAGATGCATATAAGAGGACTTCGCTACGAGCTAAGTCCCTCAGCAACTCCTGCTACATCTTCTCAACCTGTCTACCTCTGCACCATGTCTTCCTGCTCGCTCCCGTCGCAGTCCATCATCGACACCATCACCAAGGCCCTCGTTACCACCCACAGGCCCGCCACCCACGAGGACGCCATCGCCGTCCTCCGATCCTTCCCCGACCCAACCATCGGAGGAGTCACCGACTCTCCCGGTGCACAACCTCTCACTGCCGACTATGATGTCTTGGCGGAGGAGGAGCGCGCCATACTCAACATCGAGGCGCCAGATAGCCTCGTTCAACACCTTGACGGACACGGTGACACTGAACCTGTCCAGGTACCACATCGAGTTCGGGCCCGTGCAGCCATGGAGGGAGATCGTGAAGGAGTGGAGGGACGAGCAGCTGCAGCAAGCGCAGGGGAGGCAGCAGGAGCTGCAACATCGGCGCCTGCTGATGCGGACTGGGGTCTGGCCGAGGATGCTGCCAGCAACTACCCAGCTACCCACCCCCTCATTTGCTCCACCACAGACACTGACGACCCCCACGAGACCCCCTACTCCCTCAACACCGACGGCTCCCCCATGTACAAACGGGACCTCGGAGTCATGGGCCCTCCCCCCCATCAACCCCTCGTCACCATCAACACACGCGTCCCCTTCGGCTTCACAGCCAACACAGGGACAAATTACATGCCATTTCACATTGTCTCCCCCAACGGGGTTGAGCGCGAGGCCCACTACATCCAGGTGATCATGGGGCCGGACCCCTTGGTCATGGGCATCATCGACGAGTCCGACAAGGTCTACGCGCGCCCCCTTTACGCTGCCCCCCGCTTCACCTACGGCGGGAAGCCCATGTACCCGGCTGCAGACATGGCCCTCTTCACTGGGGCCTTCGAAGACAGGGCACGCGTCAACCGCTGCCTCAACGCCATTCACAACCCCTCCCTCACCGCAGAGGTTCACTGCTACTGCGCCGCACCGCGTGAGGAGGAGCGCCTCAACCAGTGGGTCGACGACCTCATCGCCGCCCTGGGGGAGATCGCCGGGAAGGTGATGGGCAGCCGTTGTTGGCTGGAGATGGCCAATGCGATGGAGCGCATCGAGGACGAGGGGGGCACCATGGTGGACCACGAGTTGACGAAGAAGACATGCGGGGGTAGGAGGACCGCGCAGCAGCTGCAGTGCACCAGGATCAGGTATGAGGAGGAGGGCTTCGGAGCGTCGGGACGTCACACCTAAAGAGGAGGTGATGTTGCAATTGGACTCATCGGTACGGACTGTGGACTCGTGGGGTTCTGACTACCCTAGTATTAGTCAGGGACAGTCGTCTCAGTCAGCATCAGACTCGTTATCACATGTATACAGTACAGACTTGACTCACTCCTAGGACAGCTGTAGTAGGGTTCGAGCTACTATCGCCACTGGGTACCTTACATTCTGGAGGAGCTTCAAAGCTCCTCGGCAACTGTATATAAGGCCAGCAGTGCGAAGACCGAGCTCCCTAGCTTGGTCTTCTTGAATCATTACTCCGATTCTCATCTCTTCCCTTCTCGTCTGCCTTCTACTCGCTCTCTGCCTGCTGCTGCGTCTACCCCTTGTAGAGCAGATCACCCAGCAATGCATACGCCTGGTGGACTTCGCCCCAGTGCCTGTAACGATCACGTTCCTACTGAGGTCGTGTATCTATATTCGCTAAGTCATCCCTCATACGTCAAGCCACTCTGTCACCGCTCAAGTCAAGCATCATTAGGACAGGCCTAACGTAACACATCCTGTACTCCAGAGATGAGTTGATAGTTGGCACTCTTCCATTTACATCCAGAAATGGCCAGCAAGGCCACGCCCAATCGCGTCGCAACGACCTGGAGTCTCTTGTCTATACCATTATTTATTCAGCACACGGTCACTTGCCTTGGACCACCATTTCCGGTGGGGAGGCAGTGCTCCAGAAGAAAATGACAATCACGGCAGAAGAGCTGTGCCAGGGCTTACCCACTCCCTTCCGTGAATTCGTTGACTATGTCTATTCTCTTGACTTCAGTGCAAAGCCAGACTACCAATATCTTCGTTCTATTCTCTTGCAGTGCTCGGCAGCCACTGACCACCCTGGCAAAGTGCTACCCTCGCCCCTTTGCTCCCCTGTCCATGTAGACTGTACATGTCACGGTCGCGGAAGTGGACACTTACTAGGTGGCTATGACTCCCTTAGTAAGTTGTAATAGGTCATGGACTTCTCACATCAGTCAGCGGTACGATATCACATGCCAGTGTGGCATGACTCATTACTAGTACAGCGGTAGTAGGGTTCGAGCTATTAACGCTACTAGTAGTACAGATTCACAGGGAGCTTTAAAGCCATACCCCTCATGTATAAATAGAAGGAGTTGAAGACCAGGATACACCATTCTGGTCTTCTTCAATAACCATATTCTCCACGCTTCTCTTCCTCCTCTTAGTTGTCAGCCTCTTCCTTCGCTTGGCTCTTGCAGAGCAAGTCGCACATTGATTATGCCTAGTGGACTTAGCTCTAGTGCTTCAAAGGGCCACGTGCATCGAGAAGCTGTGTGTCCGAGTCATCAACCTAACTTAGGTTCCCACACTGAGTAGTCAATGCCCTTTTGTCGTCCAAGTCGGACTCATGCCAGTGGTGGCATTACAGTACACCTGTTTTCAGTGGTAGGGTGTAAGCAAACCTTATACTGTATGAATAACGTGTAACCAGTACTGACATGTGACAGTTGCCCTTGTGGCAATGTCGACTGTTTTGGTTCTTGGAGCTCGTGGCTGTGAGGGTGTCGTCTCTGGCGGTCTGAGGCCTGGCCCGGGACTAGTGTTGCGGGAACTCCCGGCTATTCCTGGCTTTAGCTGAGAGCCACAGTTGGCTTGTACATAGCCGTACATAGCCGAGCACGGAATCAAATCCCCATTTGGATAGGTTTGTTCCGGCTCCGGTCAGCTCCAATCTCGGCTTGCCAGGTGGCTAAGTCACTCACAAGCCCACTTCGCATCTTTAACAACTGAGCACAGGACCACATAGCACCGCATATTTGCTTGTACATTATCTCCTCATACAGTGCACCTGCCAAGTTGCCATGGTCACACTCACACCCCCAGGTTCTAGCAATGTGCTGCTCCCTTTTGGGACCCCAGTACACACTCGCTCTTCGACGACTAGATATTTCAACACAAAACACTTATCATGCGATCAGATTGTTCGTGTCATGTCACTTGAGATGGCCCCTTCTTTCTTGGTCCTATGCCTCCTGGGGAGTTTCTTTCAACCTTTCTTCCGAGTTCACAACCTTCAGGCTTCCAGCCAGGCATGTTTGATACTCTCTCCAACCTTCAATGTACAAGAAATTTGTGAGTATTTGGGCTTTTCAGAGCATTTTACTGAAAAGAAGCTCTAGATTAACGTTGTTCAACCATACCTCAAGACAATCCATATTCACAACATGTCACGCTCACCAGACAAGGCCATTACCAACCGCCTGGTTTCCTTCTCGCCTGATTGTACAGTTTACGACCAGGTGAACAACAGCTCCACCGAAAACAATTCCGCCTTCAGTGATATCTGCATTGAGTTCAAGATCAGGTCAGAGGACGATGCCTTCTTAACCGATTTCTCAGATGGAGCATCCGTTTCGGGCCCCAATCGACTCATGAGTCGAAATCAAAAAGGGATCACAACAGCTGGTCAAATCACTATTTATGCAGCTTTGCAGCTAGACTGCCAGTATCGCACTCACGTCTTCAGCATCCTCATCGTCAAGGATTACACACGGCTCATTCGATGGGATTGGAGTGGTGCGATCATCACCGCCCCTATATACTATCGACAAGATCCAGAGTTATTGGACTTTTTCACTTGTTATGATCAGGCAGAGAGACCGGCGTGAGGACATGATGGCAGCATTCGCAGCGCCACACCAGCAGAGGTTCAGAAAGCCATTCACGCTGACGATGACTTCTGCACTTCTCAGGGGCTCCTCGTCGTCACTGTCCCCCATCAAGTGGGCAGCTCATGCGGCAAATACATCATCAAACCACCTGTCGCCCGATTTTACATGCCTCCTGGCCATGCAACCTGCACCTCAATTGCATACAACATCCACAAGAGTCGTATTGTCTTCTTCAAGGACTCCTGGAGGGTTGCTTGCAATGGAATAATGAGGGAGGGAGAACTCTACAAGATTCTCAATGACGCCAAGATACCCAATATCCCTTATTGCTCAGCCTCTGGTGACGTTGGTGAGGACACCTATCATTTTACACACACTCACGCTGGCCAATTTGTCGATGTGCCCTGGGCACTGATATCGCCAACACACATATTCACCCCCCATCAGCACCACCGACTAATCCTTGATGATGTTGGCAAAAAGTTGGAAACATTCTGACGCAGTAGGGACATGGTACGTGCCATTCGTGCAGCGTCAATCGGTGTGTATTTGCCCCTCTCTACTTTCATTGACTGCCAACTGACTGTTTCCAGCTCATCATGATGTGTACGAGAAATGTGGGGTCCTTCATCGCAACATCAGTGTTAATAACATACTATTAACAGAGTGCCCTCACTTTGAAGGCGGGCTTCTCATTGATTGGGACCTCTGTAAAATGGTTGACCCAGGTGATCCAATGGCAGGCAGTGCTTGCCAGTCCACCCGTACGGTACGTCAGTCCAATCCCTCCAGCTGGTGCCTTCTTAACGAGAAAATTGCAGGGTACGTGGCAGTTTATGGCAGCGGACCTCATAGAAAATCCCAAGATCAACCAGACGTTCATTCACAACATTGAGTCCGCATTTCTTGTTTTGCTCTGGATGGCTACCCACTATGTCCAAGCCGAGTTGGGACCGGAGCTGCTATCAGGCATTGTTAACTTGGTCTTCGATCCACAAGTCTTCGGAGGCTCCGGAGCACCGACGAAATCCATGTTCATGCGTGGTGAATGAGAACTCAAGAAAATTGTCTTTCGTGACAATGCCCCTCTCACTCGACTCCTGCTCAATTTGAGGGAATTACTTGGTTTTCATCATCAGGAACAGCCAGAGGCACCTTCTACTGACGAATTCAGCGTCAATAACATGATCCACCAAGCTCTTCACAAGGGCACTCAGGGAACTGAATCACCTTCAAAGCTGACCACTGCTAATGAACCATAGCAAGAGAAGCTATTATACGAAGTGCAACTTACACAGTATGAGACTCAGATGTCAGCCCTCCGAAGCCACAAAGCCGCTATCTACATTATTACTGCAGCCATCAATCCAGACACTCCTTGGCCAGCTGTCAAACCTGCCAAATGGCAGGCACTTGTTCTCCCTCTTACAGAGAGATGGGTCACACATTCGGGTTCCAAGAGATGCAGGGATGTTGCAGTGGAGGGCAAAAGTGGGGATCTCGTGGAACGGGAGGCATTACTGAAACAAAACAAGTCACTTTGATAGCTCATGTTTTCTGTCATCATACTGTCAATTGTACTCATGTCTTAGTGTCAGTTGTTTGTTGTCAGTCGTTTGAATTTATTGTAATTGTTTGCGTTGCGCAATGACCTGAGTTCGGTAAGGTCCAAGCTTGACTGCACACGCGTGACATGAGGCCTGAGGAGGCCTGTTCGCTTACGTCTGTTTGTTTTACTTACATATAGCGGGGACAACTCTTTTCTTTTTGTCCCACATCTGCATCAATGCCCACTCGATGTGCTCCGAAGGCCAAAGTCGTCAATAATGTCCCCTTAGACCCACACAAAGGCTCACCAGCTCCTGCTGCCCCGGTGCCCTTGACTGGCCAGGTTCGGCATACTCATTCCTGTGTGCCAGTGAGTTTGATATTGTTCGACACTGGGGGTTATAAACTGGCAACCACAACTTAGTCTACCGCTACGAAGGCCAAAGTTGTCCCCACGGACTCTTGTCCGTCAACTGGCCAGGGTCAGTATGCTCAGACCCGGGTGAGTTCAATATAATTCCAACAACAATTTTGCTTTGACATCCACAAGCGTACTGCAATCAAGCCTGTCGCACATGACAGCAGCGGTGAAGAATTCAAGCTTCCCAACGTTGCCAGTGATAGTGATGATCCCCAGGATGAACCAGCTCCTGATCACTCAAAAGGCTTACTCACTCTGCAATCCAACACTCTTGCCACTTTAGACTCTGACACTGGGCCTCCAGTCAGCGATATGGAAGTCTTTTTTGACAAGTTTTGTAATGAGGATGGTGTGAAGATGAGATGGTGCAATGCGTGTTTGTAAGTCATCATGTATTATTTGCGCCATGATCCTGATGAAGCATCAGGAAGGAGGGCCTTAGTGAAGAGAAGGCACGCTCCTATGGTCCAAATATGGGTAACAGTAACCTTCGGAAACACCTGGTCATGAAGCATTTGGCCTTATACAAGGATGCTGCCAAGACTCACAACTGGAGGCACAAGTCTTTGGATGCGCAAGATAAGCCTGCCGTGCAGGAAGGCTCGCCTGGGCATAGGCTTCCTGAGTACAGTTATGCTGTATTCATCCAATTTCTTATTCGCTTCATCGTCGCGGATGACCAGGCGAGCGTTGCCCTACTTGACTTCTGTCTTACCTTACCCTTTTGAACCCAGTCACTTTGTGTGGTCGACTGCCCTGAATTTTGTGATATCTGCTGGCTTCTCCAACCTGAACTCGAACACATCCCACATTGTGACACAATACATGAAAAAATTACTGTTGAATGGGTGAAAGCCTTCATGGAATTGCGTGACAAACTTACTGTAGGTCATCTCCTTGGTGCCAAGAGCATTTACAACGTTGTATTGACCCGTAACTGCAAGAAATCATGTGGTCGGATAAGTTTCACCGCGGATATCTGGTCAAGTAGATCCTTATCCCCGTATCTGGCTGTTACATCACACTGGATTGCCCAGGACGGTAATAACAATCTCTCTCTGAAAGCTGCTCTAATTGGCTTTCACCGCCTCACGGGTGCACATACAGGTAAAAACATTGCTGAGGCCATCATGTCCCTCATTGATCGCGCCCATATTACATCGAAGGTATGTATCTGTGTGTCAATGCCACGAACCTTACTGAAAACCATAGATTGGCCATTTCACTCTTGACAATGCTTCAAATAATGCGGCTGCTATGAAAGAGTTGCAAGAATTACTCGTCGAGCGTGAGGTCGTGTTCCATCAT
The DNA here is from genome assembly GCA_021525015.1 of Lactarius pseudohatsudake. Lineage (NCBI taxonomy): Eukaryota > Fungi > Basidiomycota > Agaricomycetes > Russulales > Russulaceae > Lactarius > Lactarius pseudohatsudake. Next base: position 55,213 of record JAKELH010000331.1, on the reverse strand, counting down.
CTCACTAATTGTATCATGTGCTACCCCCACGTCATCAACATCTGCACCGCCCACATCATCGGTGCAAGTACTCGAGTCAGCAAGAAATACCTGGACAGCAACGGTTTGGATGGTGACAATGACAATGACTTTGATCCTATTTCCCCTCATTGTCAAACAGGGCCTGAACTCAACGATGAGTTCATCGCATCACAGCCACCAGGGCGTCAGGCGTGGCTTAGGAGTCCAAAAAGCAATCCTATCAAATGTGTTGCATATATTGTCCACTACATACATGCATTGGATGCCAGAAAGCAGACATTCGTGTGGATCATCCAGCTCTGTACCAAGGATGACCCTGATTTATGCAATGCTCCACCACTCCAGCTCATTCAGCATGTCAAGACTCGATGGGATTCTGTTTACCTCATGATTCAATGTTTCTGTTTTCTTCGAGAGGTAAGCTTAGATGTCCTCATGAACTGTCAGTACTAATTCTAGACATTAAGGCCATAGATATGTATTTCGCTAAAGAGTCAGCCATTGAGTCTATGAAGTTAAGCGCCATCGACTGGGAGCTCCTAGAGAGCATAGAAGTCGTCCTTGAGGTACGTTCTCCGAGCACCCTTTGCACGTCACATTGACCTGATTACAATCACGAAGCTGCACACGTGGTCCTGCAAACTTTGTCATCTGAATCAACACCGGTCTTGTGCGGTGCCATTGCCAGTTTTGAACTTCTCATGACTAAATGGGAGGAACGACTGGGTGAGGAACACCCAGAACTGCAATACTGGACACAGGTCGGTTTGGCCTGGGCACGAAAGTATTACAAGCAGATGGACGACACTGATGCCTACGTCATCGCCATGAGTGAGTTTCTGTTTTCTAGATTACACAGTTGCTGATGCATACAATATAAAGTTCTCAACCCTTCCATACGCTTCTCATGGATCCAGCGCGAGTGGGATTCGGAATACATCAAGAGGTCCAAACAAATCATGCACAACCTCGTAAGTACTTGACCTATTCTCACGTTCTTGCATTGACTATTTGCCCTAGATGCGCAAGTATCATGAACAAGACCCATCTATTGTGTGACCTGCTCAAACTGAAGCTCCCCGGGCCTCCAAGCTTCCATCATATGCAAAGACATCGACACACTTCCAGCTCAAGGATCACCCCATTTACCCCAGACTCAATACTAGTTCAGACCAGATGGGAAGTGTCAAAGATGAATTCGAAAAGTACACCTTGGGTCTGTTGATGTCAGACAAGACCAACATCCTGATCTACTGGGAGGTAAGCCCGTATCTCACTCAATCAGGTTAGCAGCGCTATTACAACTCGCGCTACCAATAGGCCCACAAGTCAGAATTCCCGATGCTGTTTGCTATCACCATGGACTACCCTCCGATTCAGGCATCTTCCGTCCCATGTGAGCGTGTCTTCTCATCAGCTGGGGAGACCGATACCAAGAAGTGAAATCGGATCACTGCCGCCTTAATGGAGGCTCTACAAATGCTGAAGTTCCTGCTGAAGAAGCAGCATCTAGACTTCACAGCTGGTTGGAAGACCCTGGAAGCTGCGATGCTGGGAGAGACCAAGACAGAGGAAGACTTTCAGCCAATGATCATGCTTGATTCTTTGTTGGGTGAGGATGTCGAAGCGGCGAGGGATGAACTACTTGGCGACGATATGAAGAACTACAATGTTGAACTCTAGGTATTTTCGTTTTAGATACCTCACATGTTCCTGACTCGGTACTTCCATGTATCTCAATACACACTCTCTCATCTTCTCATACATGCTCTCGTCGTTATTGTTGGGAAAACTGTGGGAATATCTCATCGGAGCTCTAACTAGCACAGACCATTCCGTTCTCTCCATGTAACGCCACCAGCGGGGCGACGTCCATGGTTCGAAGGACCCACGGCAGGCTGGACAGAAGACGATGGTTGGGACATTGTCAATGACAATGACAACAGAGACTGATATCGGTCAAAGGCTAAAGCGCAAAGGGGCTCAGCGAGAACGGTGATGAACAAGACGAGAGGAAAAGGCAAGTCAAGGCAGAGCAGGGTTCCCAAGATACTAAGCTGGTATTGCAAAGTAAATCAAGTCTGAGGACTCGAGTACAAAGACAGCCTGGTATATATACATGCAGGTACATAAGGTTCATACTCAGCTAAGTCCGCTCTCTTGGGTTCTGTGGTCCATGCGCAGACAGGGAACCTTCTGGAAGGGTCACCTGGTCGATTGCGCCATCTATCGTCATCAGTCTGGATCGGCCTAGCCCTCGGTCACGTGACGGTGACATCATGGCTCGATGGCTTCTCGGAACTGGACCCTGGCCGTGTCTAGAACGCTACTGGCCTCGACCATGCCCTCAGGAGTCTCCACCATGTGCAGCGGTATCTCCGGGCTGTATCGCGGGCGCTTAGGAACGTCAGCAGTTGTGTTTCGTAACACTCCGTCCATCTCTCCCATTTTCATCCATTGCATCCAAATCCCTGTCTTTTTATTGACTTATATTTCTGGGATATACTTGGTCAACCCAAATTCCCATCCCCATGTCAGATTCAAATGAACACCTCAGGACACATCTAAATAGTCAGCAGCCCAACATAGTTCATGTGCGTGGAGGGTATAGAGTGGGAACGTTACTGGGTTCTGGCACTTCCGGTGAGCCATTCTGATTGAGGCGCTTTGATTTTACTCAACCCTCTAGGGGATGTCTATCTGGGATGAGATATCAAAACTGGGCAAGACGTTGCCCTAAAATTTGAACCTATCCAAACACACTCTCTTAGGCTCTCTCACGAGCATAGCGTCTACAAGGCTCTCTCTGGCATGTCAGGAATCCCTACCATGCATTGGTATGGTAGAGAGGTCCCCTACAATGTGATGGTACTCGATCACCTCAACCTCACATTAGACGAGGTGATATCCAAGCGTCACGACATCAACTTGGTATTTTCGTATGCCAGTCAAATGGTAGTATCCATCCATTTCACACTCCCGGACGTTTAGCTCATATACCCACTCTTTTACAGCTCTCGTGTCTCGAATCACTACACGAACGAAGCTACATTCATTGAGATGTCAAACCCACAAACTTCATGACAGGCGTTGACGAGCTAAGCAGCCAGGTGTTTCTAATTGACTTCGGCTTGGCCCAACTCTTTCGCAATCCCTCTACTCGTCGACATGTTCCGCTGGTTTCTGGGCTCAAGACCATAGGCACCATCGCCTTTACCTCAATCAACAGCCATTCAGGACAGACGCAGTCACACCGCGACAATCTTGAATCACTTGTGTATAGTATAGTCTATCTATGTTGTGGTCGCTTACCTTGGCAGAACATTGTCAAGGGGTCCGTTGAGAAGTATGCAGCATCTGTTCTCGAGAAGAAGGTTGCCTCGAGTAAAACTCTTTGCCAAGGCCTACCTGCACCCTTCGTCGCTTTTACACAGCATATCCAATCCCTTGGCTTCGATGAGAAGCCACAGTATGACAACCTCCACACCCTCCTCATGCAATGCATGGCTCACGATCCCAATGGTGTTGTGTCGAACCCCATTACCGTATCACCTTTACTTGGCAAACCTGGCAACTCCATGCCACGCAGCGGCCAAATGTGAGTCGTATTTTTTTGTTGCTCGGCCATTGTTGACGGCGAGGATGCCTTGCACAGCTTGCATTCATCTGGACGCTCATCAAATGTTTTGACCACAACTGTTGTGACGCATTAATATGTGTTCTGGCTTTGGATATGTACCTTTCATGTTGTATCCTCCTTCTGTACTTTCTGTACTCCATTGTGCTCAGAGTATGTGCAAATTGTGAGGCTTTGTTACATTTAGTGATTGGCAGGGGTACGGGAAACCCGCACGGGTCACGGAGTGCCAGGTACAGGTAGCCTGTTTCAACCCGAGGCAAACATGTACCCAAACCACGGGTTCCCGCAGGTATACACATGCCTTTTTTTGGTTGAATCACATCAAGAGTCGGGCCTCATGCTCTCTCATCGGCGCTGTTGACTCATTGCCACCTGGGGCCCCTCACTAGGCCTCACTTTCCACCCTTGGCCCTGCCTTCTGTGAGTTCCGTCGGATTCAAGGGACGAGTCAGACAACCAGGCCTCACCATCGTCTCCCTTCCTACCTTCTTACATCTCCTCTTCCTCACCTTGTCGCTATCTCCCACTATCCCCACCCACTTCCTACCCTCCTCACCATCGGAGTGCAACCCCTGGCCTACCTCCTCCCGCTCTGCGCTTGCACAGGGACCCATGATGAGCATGGCAGGCCGAGGAACTACGCGATCATGAAGGATACCGCCGGGAAATTGAGGACTGCAATGGTTCAGATCCTGGACTACAATCTCAACAGGTAAGAACGCTGCCATCCCACATTGCAATGAGTAACCTTTGGCATTGGGCAGATTCGACATCACGGACTGCAAGGGCCTGGGGATCGCCCTTCTCACCACGCTTCTCACTATTCAAGACATGGCTGCCGCGAACAACACCCCCACCGATCCCATCATCCTCATGCCTCCCATGCAACCTGAAGCCCCGCCAACTCCTCCCTCGCGCCCTGCCCCTAACATGGGTGTGAATCGCATTGCAGAGATGCACGCAATGCGCTATGAGCCAAATGAAGTCACGGTCAATGAAGAAGGCTCGATTGAAGACTACGGCGAGTACGCGGAGAGCCTCCTCATGGTACATCTCGTGTTCGTTCTGTGCAGTTGGTCCACGGTCTTCTCATGACAGAGTCATGCAGGACGACGTGATGACGCTGTTCATCACTGTCCACTTTGCCTCTCCCACAGACATGTCACAGGTATACAGGTCGTCAAGTAGGTGAAGCGCCTGCGCTACAAACGCGCTCCATGTTCCTCCCCTTTATCCTGCTTCCCTGTGTCGCTCATGCATAGTTCCCCCCTAGAGGTGACCCCAGGTGCGCTGCGTGAAAAGCTTCACCAATACATCATCTATGATGCCAAGCCGTGCACCCTGTGCCACATCAAGCTCGACGACCCACCTGTGAACACATACACGCCGCTGACGAGCCTTACCATGCACCTGAGCAAGATCCTGATGCCCGAGTTGTGCCCACTGCCCATCATGCCCAAGAGCCACCAGCAGCAGCCTGCGCATTCACAGACCTTCCCCATGCCCGCGCATGCCTGCGACCGGACGTGTGCAGCCACCACCGCCATGTCTCGACGTCACCGAAGCCCTGCCCCATGTACTGCATCATTGCCGTGGTGTTGCCACCACTACCGAGGGCCAAAGCAACTCGGAGCCTTGTGAGCGACAATAACACAGTGTGGCGGGGTGTGCGCCAATGCAAGCTGACGCCTCAGGCAATATCAACAACTGTGAGAATGGTGAAGAGGGCGATGGCGACTCCAGCGAAGACGGTGTCTACGAAGCCAGCAAGGTGACAAAGGCAATGGGACAACGACTGCCAGTGACGACAACGAATACATTGGCAACGACAATGATGAAGACAACCACAGCCATGACAACAACAATGACGAAGACAAGGATCACGACGACAGCAGCAGAGATGAAGACAACCGCTGTGGCGGTGGCTCGGGTGATGGAAATGGTGACAACGTTATGGTTATGTATATAGTTAGTTTTGTTGTCCATAGTCCAAGGCCACAGAACGTCATGTGCATCTATACCTGCAGTACAGTACCTGCACCCGTACCCGTAGTACAATACCCATCAACCCCTGGCTAGTTACATTTCCCGTGGCTTAGCTGGCTCAAGCCGTTGGCTTGGAGAAAATTAGCCAGGAATTTAGCCGGGGCTCGGCTCCATTTGCGAGCCCACAAAGTGGGCTCACACGGCTTGGGCTCAGGCTGGCTCAGGCTCGACGAGCCCCACAACACTACCCAGGACTGGTTTGGTTGAGACCTGCCTCGGTGGCTGTTCTTCATGCAGTCTGCCTCCTCACATATGTGGTCAATGAGGATGTCTGCCAGTGTGTCGACAGTGGTGATGGAGTGGACGAGGTGCATGGCAGATAGAAGGTTCACTGAGAAAAGTGTGAGCTCTTCTGGGATGCCACAGAGCACTGTCTGCTGGTAGTCCCTGTGTGAGATTGTCACCCCAGTGGCCATGAGCTCTTCACACTTGGTGCATACGGTGGTGAGGAAAGCGTGGACATTGCCTCCCTTGGGGCAACACATCTCATAGAACACATTATCAAGATAATTCTGCACATAGACGCTCTTTGCCGTGAACTCGTTGGTGATTTTCAACCGGTGTGCAGTGTTGTAAGCACCCATGCGCACAACTGTCAAGTCAGGGAGCTGCTGCAAGAGGAGGTATTGCATGACCTCATTGTTGTACTCCCACTTCTCCTTTGCTGCCTTCTTGTCATCTGTAGGGGCCAAGGGGCCTTTGGGCAGTGGGGAAGAGTTGCTGCCATCGTAGTGTTGGGGAAGTTTGGTCTCAGACCGACCCAAACCGGGTTTGAACCAAACCCAAACCGTTTAAAATGGTTTGGGTTTGGAGAATCCTGGCTCAAACCGAATGGTTTGGTTTCTGGTTTGGGGGTCCCAAACCCAGTTCAAACTGAACCGAACTGATTAAGAAAAAATATTAAAAAATATTTTATAAGTGCTCAATAAGTGGTTTGGTTTGGTTCAAACTGAGTTTGAACCAAACCAAACTGAATTTAAACCAAATTTGAACCAAAATCAATGGCTTTTGGTCTCAAACAATTTGAAACAAAGTCTTAACTGATGAATTTGAACAAAATCAATTGATTTTGCCTCAAACCAAGGTCTTAAGTGGTTCCTTAAGTGGTTTGAACCAAGTTTGAACCAAACAGAACTGGACTGAACTGATTAAAGACCAATTTAAAACACTTATTCTTAATTGGTTTGAAATGGTTTGGAATGGTTTGGTTTGGTTTGGAACAGTTTGGAGCAGTTTGGTTCAGTTTGGGTTCAGTTTGGCCAAATTCTAATCAGTTTGGTTTCCAGTTTGGCCAAAATGGCCCCAAACCAAACCAAACCAAACTTCCCCAACACTATGCCATCGAAGAAGCCCCATTGGTGGCTCACTTTCATCGCCCTGTGGAAACGCATAGCGAAGACAGTCCAGTTGGAACCATCCGTTTCCAGGTGGGGGATGTTGGCAGGGAGTTGTTCGACAGTAGAAGGAGGTTGAGGAGGTGGTGCAGTCGACGAAGATGTAGATGAGGAGGACGAAGCAGGGGCTCCAGTCATAGTGATTTCAGACAATAGCAATGTGGAGGCAAAGTGTGGTATTAGTGACGCTCAGCAGGGCCCATAACCTGTAAGTTATGGATAGTTTCAGGAGCTTGGAAACAGTGTGCAAGGCAAACTAGAAAGAACACAGTCTCAGGATTGCACGTGTACAAGCGATGTCTCAATGTATTTACCTAGAAAGAACACAGTCTTTCCAGGCATAAGCATGCTGAAGGTGAACAACTGGTAAAGTAAGCTCACCTCAGGATTGCACATGTACAAGTGAGGTCTGAGGTGCTAGGTCCAAGGAAGCAAAAGTATTTGTACTACGGAGTCAAAAGTCTAATACGTATGTGTTACGTCTACCACGGACGTTTGCCTGACTTAGGCGAGCTGGTGTGCTGATCCTCGGGGGAGGTAGTAGTTCCTGTTTGCGGAGGTGGTGTAAATGTCAACGGGATGGGGGAATAGACGGCCCTCTGGTCCTAGGTATCTGTGGAGGTCTTCTCCTAACGCAAGGCCTATCGGTGGGTGACGGACAACCTTAAGTTCGTCCCACGACTCGTGGTCGACTACGTAGATTTGATGGAACGGCCTGGCAACGCGTTCGTTGTGGTAGAGGAATACTTGGTGACAAGTTGCGTCAAGGGGATAGTTCACTGTCCACACGGTTGGTCAGACACGTGGGTAGCCGAAGGCCGAATGGAAGTCACGGGGATCCAAAGGATATACCGGACGATAGAGACTCACTAAGGGAAGATCCCTTGTATAGAGGACAAGTCAAGAAGTGGTAATTCCAAGAAGACCAAGATGCGGATCCTGGTCTTCGTATGAGTCCTTATATACATGTATGAGGTAGCTTTCAAGCTCCTCCCGAATCGTGGCTAGCCAATAGCGTAAGTAGAGCGAACCCTAATACAACTACTACTAGGAATGAGTCATATCGTACAATCACATGCCAAGTCATACAGCTGACTGATGCTGCGCAGTCCATGACTAAGTACTTCTGACACTCGTAAGTCACCACCGATGAGTCAGAGTCCACATCCAGAACGAAACATTACAGTATGGCTGTCATTCAAGCAGTCTAAGGTACATTGAGGGAGACAGGACAGGGACAGGGATGAGGAACATATTGTGCCAAAATAAAGTAGGGTGTGAGATGGAAGCAAATACTCATCACGCATTATCTGCGCTTGATCTCAACATTTCATTTGCCACCATCATGGCCCAACCTGCTCTGCTGGAGCTACTGGACTTCCAACAATCAGGGGAGCATCTTGCCAGGATCACAGATCAAGTCAATCTTGTGCTGAATCTCCCAGCCATGATAAGGCTCCAACCATTTAGTTTATGTTTACTCAGCAGCCAGTAAATAGACAGTAAATAATATTTATAAGATAATTTGCATTGATACTTCAAACATTTTCTGAAGATGGCCACTGTAGCAAATATATGAAATATGATGAAATAGTAACTTGAAAATTAACTCACATATTCAACAACTAACCCTATGTTGTGTTATGGCCTTAATTGCAGCTAGAGCCAACATTTTTGGGATCCTACAAGTAGGAAATAAAGTCTGTGGAGGCAGATAATTTAAAATGCCAGGGCAACTCTAAGTCATCCAATTAGGCATTCCTCAGTTACCATGTGAGATATCTTAACAAGATACATAATACAACCCCTATAATATTCTGTGGAAAATAAAATCTACACTGTCTACATATTATGCCTTGAAGTTGCATTGACAATATTTAATTACCTTATCAACATATTATGTATGAATTGTGAATGAAAAATACCTGTTGTTATAGATGCCTAAATTTTATCAATGGTAAAAGGGTATTTTCCATCCAGTGATGGTTATATATCATTAGGCTAAATTCAGATTAAAAAAAGATGTTAAAATGATATTTAATCTTGTTACAATCTCTTTTGTTGGAAAGTGGATATTCTTCTGCAATGTTTTACATAAAAATAGGTTAGAAAAATGCAAATGATACTTCTTTATTTCAAGTCTAAATGGTGTTGGCTACTGTTTGGACTCTCATTTTAAAACTATATCTAGATGAATCCTGAAATAATAATATATTTTCCCACTATAAATTGTGGAAAATGTTATATAAATACCATCTTAATATCATTTTTTTAACGTGAATCTGGCTGAATAGTGTATAAATATCAGATTCACATTTTTGACCACAAAAAATGAAGGAAAAGGAATTGCCTCTTGTTATAAAAATTTTGTCAGCATAAAAGACATAATTTCCATCCAATGTGTTTGGGGCCAAGTTCAAAGTATTCAACAGTGTTCAAAAATGTTGAACATATTAATTAATTAGCACACTTAAATCTTCTGATCAGAGGCCAAATGTGGATAACAGTTCCCTTAGAGTCTAAAAGGGTCTTGGGGTAACTGTTTACTGTTTACTATTTAGTTTATTTACTTCATACCACCATGCCAGTAAATATATGGTAAAAGTAAACTATGTAAATAGTTTAGAAACTGTTTTAAACTTAAATGGTTGGAGCCTTAGGCCATGAACATGAATGACCTGATTGCCCAACATGCACAGCAACACCAACATGTCATTGGCCAGTTAAATGACTTGTAAGCCACACTCGCTGGTTTACAGCTTGATCAACAGGCAGGCTCCAGGCAGGGATTTCCACTGTCCAGGCAGGGGTAGATGCAAAGTGAGTAAGATATCATGTGGTCACTATGTAACTGATCTTTTGCTTTGCAGTCAGCAACTGAACCCAATGCGACAGGCCAACACCGCTGCATCCTGGGATGCACCGATCCACTACCCTCAGGGTGTGGTTCAAGGACCACAGTTCCTGCTAGTGCAAATAGAGTTGATCATGCTCAATGGTAGCTTTCTATATTCTTTTTCTATTTGATTATTCTTGCACACCATGCAGCTGCTAACGCCCAGGTCATCTCCCAGGGTCTGGGACTCCCCATCGTGGCTTGCCGACAACAAATAATGGACTATCTTGGATGTGGCATAACATTGTAAGATCACCAAGTGGCCATGCTTGCATTTGTTGACTTGGCCACATTGGCCTTGCATATTGTTGTGTCTGTGCTATTATTCTGTATATAACGCCTTGGCTCCCATGTCTCTGAAGATGTATGTATCCACTAGTTCAAGGCTAGGACACTTTGGATTCCTAGGAGCACATTCAGCACACTAGGCAAGTCTTGATGACTGCGATCACACTCATCTGTGTTCACCTTCTGTAGTCGTATCATACACCTTTTGGGAGGCTTATATCAGGTGCACATGTCAAACTTTGTACCATTTGTAGAACATAATCTAGTAAACACTGTCTGTACATTTGTATTTGTACTGCAAGGATGGGCAAGACTCTGGATCATACTGTTGCGAAGGCACAACCAACTTGAACCAAGAAAGTCAGTAATCTGTTGCTGACAAACTGCCACAGGAGTATTGGGGGGCAAAGTGTTACAACCACCTGGATTGTTTCAGCATCACCTAAACCTCCAGAAAGTTGTGATGCTATTATAACTAGTTGTAATCACTACAATATGTGATAATACATATACACCAGCGACTTATGTGGCTCTTATATCATAGCAGTATATTAACAGGCTTATCTCATCATTATACCCAAAGGCAGTGAGCTCCATGATGCACTGATAATGGGGTTACAAATAATATACAATCATGCTACAACAAGCCATAAGGACTGTAGTGACTTATTTGTCATGCTGGTATTGCAAAGATATAATATGGATACAACCATGCTATGCTTGGGCTATGACAAGCCATAGAGATCATGGTGACTTATTTGCAATGCTCATATTGTGACAATATAATCTGGATACAACCATGCTATGTGTGGGCTATGGCAAATCATAGGGACCATGGTGACTTATTTGTGATGCTGCTATTGTGAAGATACAATCTGGATACAATTGGGGTATGACAAGTTATATAAGTCAATCAAATTCACTCTACCAAAATATTTTTAATATTATTTTTATTCTTAGAGGAAAATAACATATAGATAATGTATATATTTTAATTGCTGGTCACAAAACACAAAAGAAAGAATTATTGCACAAATAAAATATGGTATGCTGCCATCCCCATCCCTGCCACCGCCCATCCTCCTGCTGGGTCACCTTCAGTAAAAAAGAAAGTCGGTCATAAGTCAGCATAAAGTCAAAAAAAACAGTATTTTAGTCAATTGAAGTCAAGTAACTTTGACAAAGTCAATGAAAGTCAACTGTCAGTCAGTGAAACTTGGGCAAAAAATCACACATTGACTGGGACATTGTATGAGGACTTCAGAAAGTCAGACAAAGTCAACTGCTAGTCAGTGGGAGTCAAGAGGACTTAGAGACAAAAAAAAACTTTACCAGGATATTGTCTGACTTGCATAAATTGAAGGGGGGGGGGCATTGGACATTGGAGTGGGTGTTGGTGCTGTGCATGGAGATGGGGAAGGGGAATGTGCACATGGGTGTGGGTGTGGGGGGAATGTGGAAGGGGACTGTGCACATGGGTGTGGGGGAGATGGGGAAGGGGAATTTGTGCATGGGTGTGGGTGTGGGGGGGATGGGGAAGGGGAATGTGCGCATGGGTGTGGGGGAGATGGGGAAGGGGAATCTGTGCATGTGTGTGGGTGTGGGGGGGAGGGGGGAGGGGAATCTGTGCATGGGTGTGGGTGTGGGCAGGATGGGGGAGGGGAATCTGCACATGGGTGTGGGGGAGATAGGGAAGGGGAATCTGCACATGGGTGTGGGGGAGATGGGGAAGGGGAATCAGTGCATGGGTGTGGATGTGGGGGGGATGGGGGAGGGGAATGTGTGCACAGGTGTGGGGGAGATGTGAATGGGGAATCAGTGCATGGGTGTGGGTGTGGGGGGGATGGGGAAGGGGAAGGGGAATCAGTGCATGGGTGTGCCTGTGTGTTGCGTTTGAGCCCCTGGAGTACCCCCGCGAGGACAGCCATGCGTACAGCGTCACAACCAAGGAAGAGTTGTTGGACTGGCTGAAGAATGGCGACCAGACGTACCGCGATGTGAGTCCCTCACCGGAGTAAAGGAGTGGAAGACGGCCGTCACGTGACCCTGGCACGTGGCCTGCCTTGACTTGTCCAGAAGGGTCCGGATGAGTTTGTGCCCGGACCGGCCGATAGCGTGTGATGCAGATTGTGACTCGTGACTGATGTGACTACTGACCAATGATTGATCGAGAGCCTTATGCCATTGGATACTCGTATTAGGGTTCGTGGCTGTGTATTAGGGTTGCTGGGCTTCAAAGCTCCATCCCTTGTGTATAAGTAGAAGGACGTCTGCGTGTAGACTCCTTAGCTTTGATATCTTGAGGAATACCTTCCATTTCCTGCACCTTAGCTCCTAGTCCCTGTGTGTGTGCTTGCCTCTTCGCCGTCATCAGCTTTCCGCTATAAGTCGTACGCCGACTTCTTCCTTATCATTCTCGACTTCTGTATCGCCGTTGCCTCTGTTTGGCCTCAACCCTCAGCAAACCGGTCCCTAATCCAAGTCGGATTGATACGTCCCGGAAGGAACGTAACACTGTGGGGGAGATGGGAAAGGGGAATCTGTGCATGGGTGTGGGTGTGGGGGGATGGGGATGGGGAATCTGCACTAATGATACTCTGCATTGGCTACTTCTGGTGCTCTACCATTATTTGGAGGACTACCATTGAAGGAGGAAGTTCTGCATCACACCATGTGCTAGAGAGTCCCCAGCTCTATCTTCCTTCTCTCTGACCACTTTTAATAACAATACAACCTCATGCTATTGCCCACACAGGAACATGTATGTGGCACAAGCAAGGTGGAGAACATGAGAAGACATATTTCTCCCTATCATAACAGAGAAATTAGAAGTAAGAGTGTGCAAGAGTTGGGCCTTGGCCTTGTCACCAACAATGACAATGGGTGAATTAGTCGACCTGCCATTTTCTCCAGTATTAATGGAGTAATGTGTGGCCTTCAAAACAGAAGAGTGGATGCCACTGCAAAGGCCCTTGTCTGAGGAAATTACAATGAAAAGATTATCATCCCACCAGACCAGTTAATGTTCTAACATGGTCAGCATCACCTCCACCAGTACTCTGCATTAGCACTCCACATTCATTTGAAGGACCACCATTTGAAGAAGGAGGTTCAAGCACCATGTGTAACGCTGTCACTGCGTTGAGTCCGACTTGGACTATCGAAAGGGCGATCACGACTCAGCGTATATGCGAGACACTTAGAGTCACGGATAGATACACGGTTTCTTGTAAACACGTGATCACGAAGGGCTCTAGGGCTATATCCACTAGGCGCAAACGACGGAGTACGATCTGCTCCACCAGAGACAGACGAGCCAATAGGCAGACGAAGAGGATGAGAGTCACAACACAAGGGAGAAGAATGGTGACAATGGAAGAAGACCGAGATGGGGATTCTCGGTCTTTCCGTGATGTTATTTATACAAGTAAGAGGTCGCTTTAAAGCGCCCCATGAAACGCCGAGACGAATCGCGTAAGTAGCTCGAACCCTACTACACCGATCCTAGGAATGAGTCATGGTATCCTGCATGTGATACTCGATGACTGATACGATAAGTCCGTGACCTATTACTGCTTACGAAGGAGTCACAGCCGACTCGTAAGTGTCCACGACCGCAAACGCAACATCACCCCCTTTTCAGCTGCGACGCCCACGGCGCCGAGTCGGTCCGATTCCTCCCATCCACCCACTCTGCTTCTCGTCAATACGTTCCATCACGTCCGCCATCTCGAGTTGGAACTTGCTGCGGGCAACTTCGCCTTTCGTCTCGCCGAGCGCCTGCGCCAGGTGATGGAGGCGCTGTTCAAGACGCTCAGCTTCTTGCACGTAGGATCGGTAACGGTGCAACTCAGCTTTTACGGAGATGTCGTGCAACTCGTTGATGGCGCGGTCGACGCGGTGGCAGTCGGAATGGCCCACGGCGAGCGCGAACATGTCTTCGGGCGCGTAGTGGGGCTTGCCGCGCTCGCGGACCATGGGCTCCGCGTACAGCGGCTTGGAGTATACCTTGTCGCTGTCGTCGACCAGGGCGATCACCCGGGGGTCCGCCGACATCACCACCTGTACGTAGGCGGCTTGGCGGGTAATCCCCATGGCGTCCGTGATAAGGTAGTGGACGAAATCGTCCCCGCAATTGTGCTTGTACCCCTGAGGGGCGACGCGGTCGCTACCGAGGCGACGCTGGAGACGGATCGTCGGGTGTAATGGGGGGTCCTCGACGCGTACATCGCCCCGATAGAGAGGGTGGCCCGCGGCGTCGCACGCGTACGGAGTTTCGCGCGGGTTGTCAGCGTCGGCGGTGGTCATAGTGAAGGCATGCTCAGCTGGATACCACTCTCGCAGCATGAGCTCGGGCTGCTCGTAGACGGCCTCCTCAGCATTGCGCGGAACAGTGCGCGCCGCTCGAGGATCCTCATTCTCCTGATCTGAGCCGCCAGCAATTGTTCCTCCCTCCAGGTCCGGGCGGTGTACTTCCATTCCTCCCACCTCAGCGTCGCCGGGGATGGCGCCCTCCTCGGTCCGATACTCGATTCGTACCGGGAGAGGTCGAGGTGAGGCATCCTCACTGTCTGGGAGAGCTGAACGAAGCCGACGCACTTCGGCCTCCGTAAGGGGGATGGTGTTGAGCCGTTGCCCGTCTTCAGACATGAGCCAATAGGTGGCTGGGTTTGAGGAACCGTCGGCGTAGGTGGCGGGGAGGATCGACTGAAGGGCCGCTGCAAGCTCTTGATGGGTGATGGGGCCCGTGTTGTTGGCAACGCGAAGGATGGCATCGGTGGCAGCAGGAGAAGACATTGTGGAGTGAGCGAGGAATCCAGTATGAGGGAAGAGGCGAGTGAATGAGGAGTAAGGGGTCACTCGGGCTGCTTTTATGTTAGATTCCAAGCAGAGTTGAGTGGCTTGATACTCTGCCAGAGCGTCATCTGCGAATACGTCATCCTTATCGACCCACTGATTCTCCGAGTCGGGGTACCCCTTCCATTTCACCAGATACTGTCGTCGACGTCTTCTGCCGAAGATCCGGGAGTCCAGAATCTTCTCGACCTCGTATTCCTCCTCTCCTTCTACCAAATCCGGTGGCGGGCGCTGGAAGTTTTCTCCGTGCATGAGCGTCTCACGATAAGGTGTGAGAAGATCGATGTGAAACACTGGGTGGATGCTCCACTGCGTGGGAAGTTCCAATCGATAGTTGACAGGGGACATCACCTGTGTGATTTGGAAGGGTCCGTGCCTTCGGGCCGCCAATTTCGCCGTGGGTTGATTGGTGCGCAGGTGACGTCCCTCCAGCCACACGTAATCTCCGAGTCGGAATTTGGGCGTATCTTTGTGTTTTACCCACGAGGCCTGGGCCTTTTTGATGAGGTGTTGGGCCTCGATCCGTGCTTCTCGGAGTTGTTCTAGTCGCTTGGTCACCTGTGGGATAGGGGATGGGTTATCGACCCAATCAGCGCGTGGGTTATAGCCCATGAGTAAGTGGAACGGGGACTTCCTCGTGGATTCGTGGGGCCAATTGTTATGCGCGAATTCCGCTATAGGGAGGAAGGACGCCCAATTGTCCTGGCGTTCGTTGGTCCAGAAACGAAGATACTGTTCTAGCCATTGATTCGTTCGTTCGGATTGTCCGTCTGTTCGCAGGTGATAGGCGGTGGAGATATTCTGTTGTATTCCCAGAATCCGGCATAGTTCTCGTGTGAATTTTGATGCGAACCGGGGATCCCGATCGCTGATGATCTTTGACGGTAACCCAAATCTCGCAAACACGTGAGTGACGTACAGCGCCGCGGTCCCTTCAGCCGTGATTTCTTCGTTACATGGGATGAAAATCGATGCTTTCGTGCAGTCGTGATCCGTGACTGTTAGTATGGAGTCGTACCCGCCTGATACAGGGAGTTTGGTGATGAAATCGAGCGCTATGGTTTCGAACGGTAGGGCGTCAGTTTTCGGTGTGATGGGAACCAGCGGTGCTCGTGTTGGACAATTGTTAACTTTGTGCCGTTGACAATCGGCACATCCTCGGACGTACTCCTTGATATCGTTTTTCATGTCTGGCCACCAGTACCTTCGTTCCACTAGTTGTGTGGTCCTGGCAATGCCTGGGTGTCCATGGACGGGGGTGTCGTGGTTACTTGCGATAATCGCCCTCTTCTCTGTCTGGTCTCCAGTAACTACTCGGCGTCCCTGCTTGTACCAGACGTCTTGGATTCTTTTCAGTTGATGAGGGTCGACCCAGTATCTCAGCGTCAGTTCAGTTTGTACGGGTTCCGTCGTGGGTGTAATCGTCATGGCCCTAGCGAAGACGTGTTCGGGGAGGACGGTCACGTCTCTGTTGTCGTCTCCTCCTTGGTTATAATCTGGGCGACGGGACAGCGCGTCGGCTCTTCCGTTGTTCTTTCCTGGGATATGGTGAATCTCGAAATCGTATTCCATGAGTTCGAGTACTTCCCGTGCGATGCGTCGACTTATTTTCTGCGGGGTCTTCCAGTATTGCAGGTTCATGTGATCGGAGAAGATCTTGATTTTGTGTGGGGATCCTGCTAGGAGAGGACGCCAGTGACGTAGGGCTTTGACGATCGCTAGTAGCTCCAGGTCATAGATGTTGTAGTTCCGTTCGGCCTCGTTCAGGGTAGCTGAATAGTAGCTGATCGGGTGTCGCTTGCCATCTGTCTTCTTCTGCAGTAGTACGGCTCCTACTGCGAATCCCGAAGCATCCACCTCTAACTCGAACTGGTCGTTCAGGTTGGGATGTGCAAGGACTGGTTCTTCCGTTACAAGCGTTTTGAGCTTCTGGAACGCTCGTTCCTCGTCCGTATTCCACGACCATTCAGTGTCTTTCCGTGTTAGTTTGTTGAGTGGCCTCGCATGGGCGGCGAAACCACGGATGAAAAGGCGGTAAAAATTGCAGAAGCCGAGGAATGAACGGACGTCACGAACCGAAGTGGGGCGGGGCCAATTGCTAATTCCCGCGATTTTTACTGGGTCCATGCGTGTCACCCCCTTTTCAAGAATTACCCCCAGGTAATCCATCCGTGGTTGATGGAAGAGGCATTTTTCTAGCTTGAAGTAGAGGTCGTGCTCTAGACAAACCGCCAACACGTCGCGGACTGCGTCAATATGCGCTTGCAGGTCGGCGGGGTCCCGTGTGGCGATGCCGATGTCATCCATGTAGACACGAATAACGGTACCCCTTAGTTCGTGTTTTGCAATGACGTCTCGCAGAATTGCGTTCATCATTGTTTGGAACGTTGCAGGGGAATTCGTAAGTCCGAAGTACATGACTAGCGGTTCATAGAGTCCGTACCGTGTTTTGAATGCCGCCTTGGGTTCATCTCCTGGCTTTATACGTATGTTGTTATACCCCCATCGGACGTCGAGTTTGGTGTATGTGTGTGCTCCACTGAGGTCGTTAATAAGGTCGGATATCAGCGGGAGGGGGTATTGGTTTCGGATGGTGACTGCGTTGATACGTCGGTAGTCCTGTACCGGACATAGTTTTCCGTCCTTCTTTTTAATGAAGAAGAAGGATGAGGCGTACGGGGATTTCGAGGGTCGTATGTACCCCTTTTTTAATTGTTCGTCCAGGAATTCTTTAAGTTTGCCGTCTTCTTCTTGCGTCATGGGATATACTTTACAGTCGATGGACGCAGGGGTGTCGGGTTTAAATTCAATGGCATGGTCCCAAGGTCTCGACGGTGGGAATCGGTAGGATGCTTCCTCGTCGAAGATTTTGGCGAATTCCTGATATTCCGGGGGCAGTATGGCGGTGACAGTTTGTTGGTTGGCTGCGATAGCTAACTCCGTTGCCGTGGTGCGTACGTGACACTCTTCTTCCAGATCTTGGAGTATGTCCTCTTTCTCTTCGACCGTCATTTGCCCAATGACAGTCCGCTGCTGAGACGGATTGATGGATCTGATGATGATGGGCATCATATCCTCGTGGATGACAGCGTGCGTCCAACTGATCGTGGGTTCGTAGGTAGAAAGCCAGGGGTAGCCGAGTACGAGATCTTCATTTCCAATGTCCGTAACTAGGAAGCGTAGCGTTTTGCGAACACCTTTAGTTTGTACATCTAAGTCCACGCAATGTGTGATAGACCCAGCTTTGTTTTCCGTATTGTCAATGTTCCAAATCTTTCTGGGTCGGTCTAGTTCAACTAGTCTGAGTCCCATTCTTTTTGTGAATGCTGGTTGTATAAAGTTGTCGGTGGCTCCCGAATCAACTAGACCTTTTATGTCGGCCATGGAGTAACTGGTGCGAATCGAGACTGGAATTCGAAGCGAACGATAGCGAGTCATGATTACAGAGTTACAATTAACTGCCCTCACCCAGGCCGATGGGTTTAGGCGTCCCGAAAACCCTCTTTTCCCCATATTTCCTGGAGGACCAGGTCTTTTACTTCGTCACTTTCTTGCTTGATGCTACTAAGCCAGTTATCGGCGCGCTGCTGGGGGTGCGCTGTAGTTGTCGTTCGGGCTTCGACTTCTAGTTCTTGAGCATAGTAATCCGTTTCGGTAGCTCTGCTGGAGGAAGGTTGACCGCGTCTCGATTGCTGGGGCTGTTGGCAGTTTCGTGAGAAGTGACCTAGTTGTCCGCAATTATAGCAGGTTACTGTCCTCATGTCTCGCGGTGGTCTACCGCCTCGGTTGTTTCCCGTCCTTGGTTGGAACGGTGGTCGTGGACCCCTGTTTGGGTCACCTACTTCCGCGACTTGGGCGCGGGTTCGGTCTGCCGATGTATCCATCGCGTTCGGGTCGTACTGCGGTGGGGGGTTGCGAGGGGGAGCCCATCTATTGGTTAGGGGTCTCCACGAAACCTGGGATGTCGGGGTTGGAGGAAGGGGTTTCCCCGTTCTGAGGACGTTGAGGCGTGCTCTCATGTGGATATATTGCTTTTGCCTCCTGAGTACACAGGTCTTCCACTCGTTGAAGTTCCTTGGTTCGTCTAGCTCATAGACTTTAGTGAACAGTGCTTGGGGAAGCCCCGCCGTGAAGCGGTCGATCGTTTGTTGGTCGTCGAGACGGTAGTGAGCTTTTCGTGCTTGGCGTTCGAATTTGATGACGTACGCGTCGATGTCATCTCCCGTCATCCTAATCCCTTTTTGTAATTCCGCCTGTGCCTGCTCCGCCTCGAGGGTGTTGGCGAATCGTCGCGCGAATTCTACGGTCACATGGTTCCAAAGGGTGTCCGAATGTCGGGGGATGCCTCTTCGGACTTCGTTATTCAGCCATTCGAGCATGGTCAGCGTCCATTCGCTGACATATACCCCTTTGATATAGCCTAGGAAGAGGAGACAGCGTCGATAGACGTTGGTCATGATGGATGCCTCATAGTTGGTTCCCCAATAGATGTGCCATTGGGTGAGGAAGGATTCGTATTTAGTCCTGTCTCCATCAAAGGTAGAGGGAGGCTCGCCTGACAGTTTGTCGGATCCCCCATGCAATCCGGCACCTGGGGCTCCCATCTGGGGTCCTCCTCCAGGTGGTCCTCCTCCCAGTGGTCCGCCTTCCGGTGGTCCGCCTCCCGGTGGTCCGCCTCCCGGTGGGTCCGCCTCCCGGTGGTCCGCCTCCTGGGAACCCCCCTCTGGGGAATCCTCCTCGGGGTGGTTCTTCTTCGCGTGTTGGTGGGTCCGGTTGGTCGGGTCCTACCGCTCGGTACAGGGCGGCGTCGTCCACTGTCATGTGGTGTCCCGTTTCTGGGTGAATGGGAAGGAGGATGGCCTCGGCTTCGGCTCGAATGCGGCGAACCTCTTCTTGAATTAGGGTTTCTGTGGCCATTACGGGTGGGTTTACACGAATGATTTCGGGTGCGTCGATATGCAAGGACTCAGCTTGTTGAACCAGTTGGTTCATTTCTTCTTCCTCGCTTTCTTGGTTCTCTGTGGTGTGTTCGCTCTCGCTTTCACTTCCTTCTGACGGAGCGGGAGTACGGGGTTCGGACGTGCTCAGGTCTTCTACTGGGGCTCCGTCAATGGGTCCCCAATTGGTTCCTACCGGCAAGTTGCGCGAGTCTATGTCGCAGTTGTAGTTTCGCCCTGCTGGTCGGACTGCGTCCCAACGGTTGTCGATGGGGTTCCAGGTGACTTCCACCCAACACGAATGTTCGAAGTTGAATTCTACGGGGCGGTACCGAGTTGGTCCGCTGGCGAAATCGACGAAATATCCTTCGTCTCCTCTGTATTGCCTCCAACGGGCTGCGCCTAAGAAGAGGGTTGGTACGTTGCGATCCCCTCGTCGTTCGAGGTGGTACGGTTGAAAGTTTCTCCACTGGTCTCGAGTAGTGAACGCCACGGTGGATGATCTCGGTCTTAATGTAACGCTGTCACTGCGTTGAGTCCGACTTGGACTATCGAAAGGGCGATCACGACTCAGCGTATATGCGAGACACTTAGAGTCACGGATAGATACACGGTTTCTTGTAAACACGTGATCATGAAGGGCTCTAGGGCTATATCCACTAGGCGCAAACGACGGAGTACGATCTGCTCCACCAGAGACAGACGAGCCAATAGGCAGACGAAGAGGATGAGAGTCACAACACAAGGGAGAAGAATGGTGACAATGGAAGAAGACCGAGATGGGGATTCTCGGTCTTTCCGTGATGTTATTTATACAAGTAAGAGGTCGCTTTAAAGCGCCCCATGAAACGCCGAGATGAATCACGTAAGTAGCTCGAACCCTACTACACCGATCCTAGGAATGAGTCATGGTATCCTGCATGTGATACTCGATGACTGATACGATAAGTCCGTGACCTATTACTGCTTACGAAGGAGTCACAGCCGACTCGTAAGTGTCCACGACCGCAAACGCAACACCATGTGTTACGATTTCGGACCCCCTCACTTCTTTTCTTCTTATTCTGACACTCCATTTCTGTTCTGGAACCCACCCCAAATCCCACGGGCTTATCCCGAACCACGTGCCTTATGGTTTCGCTTCTTTCCACCTTCGCACGAATCCCCTTCTTGATTATCATTCCCCATCGCACGAAAGGCTATGTTTCCGACTTGATTTAACTTGCACATCCTTCTGCGCAACCCCCATGTTATTATCTGATGGACATCTTGATAGCTCGCTGAGGCCCGTACCTCGGGATCGCGCCATATGTTTGTCACTGACAAACATCGTGTACTTGTATATAAGTCGACTCATACCTAGCTTGTACGGTAGACTTGACTTCTTGTGTAATACCACATCACCCATCTCACGACCTCGAGTGAACTTGCCTTTGCGCTTGAGTTACCCCGTTTGCTCGCCTTTGCGCTTGAGCCTATCCTGACCCCTCTATTATCCTTGTGTCCCGGGAGACCAAGAGATACTTGTGCATCACCGACTTGAGTCTTGACCGACTCGATCCCTTCCGTGACCCGTTGCGACTTAGCGAAGTACACGTCGTACTTAACACCTAGTGTTGGGGAAGTTCAGTTTGGTTCGGTTTGGGCCATTTTGGGCCAAACCAGAAACCGAACCATTTAATTTTCACCAAACTGAACCCAAACTGGACCCAAACCAGTTCAAACCGTTCCAAACTGTTTCAAACTGATTAAAAATAAGTGTTTGAAATTGGTCCTTAACCGGTTCAGTTCAGTTCAGTTCAGTTCAAACTTGGTTCAAACCACTTAAGGAACCACTTAAGACATTGGTTTGAGGCAAAAAACGATTGATTTTGTTCAAAGTCATTGGTTAAGACTTTGTTTCAAATTGTTTGAGACCAAAAACCATTGATTTTGGTTTAAATTTGGTTTAAACTCAGTTTGGTTCGGTTCAAACTCGGTTTGAACTGAACCAAACCATTTATTGAGCACTTATAAACTATTTTTTAATATTTTTTAATATGTTTTCTTCATCAGTTTGGTTTGGTTTGAACCAGGTTTGGGACCCCCAAACCAGAAACCAAACCATTCAGTTTGAGCCAGGATTCTCCAAACCCAAACCATTTAAAACGGTTTGGGTTCGGTTCAAACACAGTTTGGGTCAGTCTGGGACCAAACTTCCCCAACACTATTAAGGTAGCGGTCACCAGGAACCATCCCCCCTTATATAAGCTTGTAACCCTAGGGTTTGTGTTACGTAAGCGTAACAAATATCGGTCCAGCAACCAAAAAAAAAAAAAAATGTTTAAGGTGAGAAAAGGAAGGGGAAAACTAGTGAATGGCAAGGGTTTCTGTACCCGCCCGGGTATGGCCCACGGGTCTGGGCGGGTATGGGTACGGGTATGGAATCGGTGACCCGCACGAAACCCTCACGGGTTCACGGGTCGCCGGACCGGACTCCAACAGCATCGTCAACTGCGTTGCTTTGTCCAACCCTCAAAAGAAGTATTTTTGTTCATCCTTTTAGACTTGTAACTAACCATAACGTTTTTTGTTTTATTCTTTATAGGTTTAAATCACGTTCTCGCTGGGCGCCACAACACCACAACACCAACGCCGTGCCGTGCCAGTGCCCTCAGACACCGACGTGGACCCCCACGATACCGATGACACGCCGCGACACCATGACACCGACGTAGCAGGGCGCCCCTACGACACCGACGCTGCGCCGCGACTCCACGACAACAACGCCGCGCCGTGCCCCCACGATGTGGTGCTAGGCCCTCATGACACTGATGACGCACCGTGCCCCCACAACAGCAACGGGGTGCCGTGCTCCCACGACGTGGACCCCACGAAACCAATGCCGCGCCGTGCTCCCACGACACCGATGTGGTGCCAGGCTCTCACGACACCGACGTCGCGCTGCGCCCCCACGACAACGACGCCGCGCTGTGCCCCCACGACACCAACGCCGCACCGTGCCCTCACGACGTGGTGTCGGGCCCTCACGAAACCGATGCCGCGCCGTGCCCTCACGACAACAACGCTGCGCTGTGCCCCCACGACACCGACGTCACGCCGCGACACCGACAACAACGCCGTGCCGTGCCCCCACGACTCCGACGTCGTGCCAGGCCCCCACGACTCCAATGCGGCGCCGCGACACCACGATACCAACGCCGGGAAGCGCCCCCACGACACCGACACAGCGCCATGACGCTACGACACCGACGCGGTGCCCCACCCACAACGCTACGGATTTAGCTTACAAGTAGTACATTATTGTAACCATATCTATAAATATGTTTTGAGTTTGAGTGTACTACGGGTCACAAGGGTTTTGATACCCTTGAGACCTGAGGAGATGCGAACGCGTTCTCATTGGTGGTTGTAGGTCACGTGATTGATTATATAATGTAACAAAAGTGCGGGCCAGTTTCGACAAGAAGTGCAGAAGGGTGAGAAAACGCGTTTGACAAAAAAAGAAAATGTTTGCTAAAAATCTCCCTCAAATCTCAATATTTTAAAAAAAAAACTTGTACACGTTGTAGCTACAGATGTACACTTCAACCCTTACTATATAGATTATTGCGTTTTGATGATGTGAGAGAGGAATTTGGAGGGCGAGAAAGAGTGAGTGGCTGCTGACATAAGGGGGGATGGTTCCTGGTGACCACTACCTTAACACCCCTGTGGTGGCATTACATTAAGTCAAGTCTCTCACCCTGGCGACGCCTAGCTGCAGCCAAGCCCAGTTCAAACCCGAATACATCACACACTTTAGTACTGACGAGCTCTCCGACCGCATCAAAGGAGCAGCCATCTGGGCAGAAATCAACGGAGTCAAAGGATATTTTATCTTCGACCAAAAAACCAAGAGTTACCATCAAATCCACTACCTTGAAGACAAACGTCTTTGGTGCTTCATTGACTACTCCCTCTGAGAAAGCAGCTGGTATACAGTCAGGCCAGTACCCCTAGAACTGAACGTCGGCCCGCTACGACAAACAAACCCATCAGGGATTGATATAGACCCACCAGATAGCGCCAACTCTCCTAGTATCCCCCTCCCTACGATGAACCTCCCAGAGACAGCATTCCCCTCACTCACGATGGCCTCTCAGACGCAAGCATCGGCCAGTACCACCCTCACTAGTAGCGGTGGGATAGCTGGAGGCAGTAGCACCCCTCCCAGTGGAGGCAGCGCCCCTATACCACCAAGTGGAAGCAGCCCAGCACCACCCAGCGGAAGCGGAGGAGGAGCTCCACCTGGTGGTGGCAGTGGTGGCGGTGGCGGTGGCGGTGGCGGCAGCGGTGCCCCTCCAGGAGGAGGAGGCATGGCCGCGGGTGCCATACCTGCAGGACCCCCCACACCAGGAGGCAATGGGCACCTTGGAGGGAACCCGCCCCCAGTATTTGACGGAAACCAAGAACAAAGCCGCTCCTTCCTCAGAGCGTTCACAATCTACATGGGGATGAACCCGGATGTCGAACAGTTGACGGTCCCATATCGAAGGGCTATGACCCTCCTCTCCTACTTAAGAGGACCACCTGTCGACAACTGGGTGGACGAACAAACCCGGTGGCTCAACAATCAAGTAGCTGCTGGGGTCAATCGCAATGAAATAAACCTGTGGGATACGGTCAAAATGAGGTTCCGACATGTGTATACCGACACCGCAGAGCAGACCCGAGCCCGCAAAACACTTCAGACCCTTAGCATGAAGGGGGAAGACATGGATTCCTACATTGCGCAGTTCCAAACGCTGGTTACCAAAGCCGGCTATAACCCCGACGAAGCCACGACCCTGGAGATGTTCCAGGATGGACTTCCAAATCAGTTAGTAATTAACGCCATCCGCTTCCAACACCCCATTATGTGGGACAAATGGAAGGCGGCAGCCCAGTTGCAACAAGCTGAATATTTGATTCTCAAGGACCGGCTCGGAAAGGGCAGAACTCCGTGCCAGAAAAAGGGGGTACACAACAGGGACCAATGGGTCCAAGCCCTCAACAAGAATCGTGACCCCAATGCCATGGATGTTGGACACGCCCGAGCCAATGCGGCTCTCACTGACTCAGACAAAGCCCAACTTCAGAAGGAAGGATGCTGTTTTCACTGCCGTGTTTAAGGACATATCTCGCGTAACTGTCCACAAAAAGGTGCGAGAGTCGCTGAGGCTACCACAAGCTCACACGCAACTCCCATCCCCCCTTCCCCACATCTACCAGCTCCCACCATCACTACTGTCACTGTACACGCTAATCGTGTACTTTCGAATGAAGAGCAGGCTGAAGCTCAGATTGCGGCAATGAAAGCACAGACTCAGGAGGTACGAGACCTCCTGGTAGAAAAACTGTTTGGAAAAGAGGATTTTCTCGGTGCTTGAACCCAGCGGCCTGGGCTAGAGCATTGAATCTAAACGTGTACCATAGCAGATATCGAACCATGTGAATCCCAGTTCTGTTTAAATCTGTACACGCAACGGCCGAACGACAAGTCCTCATTGACTCTGGAGCAACAGACAACTTCATATGTTCATCATTGCTCAAACGACTTCAGATCTCCATGCACGATGTTACCCAGCCCATCCACATCTGGAATGTGGATGGAACCCACAACCAAGATGGGGCTATCACCCAATACACTGACCTCACAGTACGAACAGGCAAGGAGACTTGGACCCTTCGTTTCCTCATTACAAACCTTGGAAGGGACGAAGTCATCCTAGGATACCCATGGTTCTCAGCTTTTGAGCCGATGATAAAATGGGGAGAAGCGACGCTGAATGAAGAGTATCAGCCAGTCGTCATCTCGAGCCTTTACTTGTCAGACGAAGCCACGCCGATGGAAGCCTCCATTCAAGCGTTGGAGACGTACGAACTTGACGAGGAAGCATGGGAACAACTCATGGATGACGAGCGGGAACCTCACATTGCCCTGCTACGGAAAACCACGACAGCATCCGAGTTAGCGCAGAGAGAGGCAGCTACAAGAAAGGAGCAAACCTTCGAAGAGATGGTCCCCCAGCATCTGTAAATGCAATTAGGTGTTCAGAGCTGTTCAGAGTGTTCAGAGTGTCCTTGAACGGCTCCGAACAGCTCTGAACACCACCTACTGCATTTACAGATGAGGAATACCATGAGCACCAAAAGGTGTTAGATGAGGAAGCATCGCACCGTTTCCCACCATCCAGAAGCTGGGATCACGCAATCGACCTACTCCCTAACACCCCGGCTGCGCTAGACTGCAAGGTCTATCCGCTGGCCCAAAGCGAAGGGGAGGCACTCACGACCTTCCTCAACGAACAACTCGAGAAGGGGTACATCCGCGTCTCGAAATCCCCTTACACCTCTCCATTCTTCTTCATCAAAAAGAAGGATGGGAAACTGAGACCCATCCAAGACTACCGACGGCTAAATGAAGTCACTGTCAGGAACCACTACCCGCTACCCCTTATCCCAGAACTCATTGACCGCATCCAACCCGCATGTCTTTATTTGAAGCTTGACATTTGATGGGGGTACAATAACATCCGCATAAAAGAGGGGGACAAATGGAAGGCGGCGTTTAAGACGAATCAAGGATCATACGAACCCCTAGTCATGTACTTCGGTCTCACCAATTCACCCGCCACCTTCCAGGCAATGGTAGATTGGATCTTTCACCCGCTCATACTCACCAACGAAGTTATCGTCTATATGGACGACATTCTGATTGCCATGGCCGACAACCGTAGCCATCATCGAGCCATCCTCCATGAAGTTCTCCGCCTCTGTGAAGAACACAACCTATACGTCAAACCCAAAAAATGCGTATTCGAAGTATACAAAGTCGAATACCTTGGGCTCATCATTGGACATGGGAACGTACGCATGGACCCTGTCAAAGTTAGAGGAATTCAGGAGTGGCAAGCCCTGAAGAACCTCCGAGAAGTACGCGCCTTCTTGGGATTCTGCAACTTCTACAGACGATTCATCCGTGGATTTTCATCCATCGCCCAACCACTCCACAACCTCACACGAAAGGACACACCTTGGCACTGGGGCCAGGACGAGCAAATGGCATTCGATAGCATTAAAGTATGCATTGGACGCGAACCTACCCTCCTATTCCCCGACCTCTCCAAACCCTTCGAACTAGAGGTAGACGTGTCAAATGTCGCATTAGGAGCCATATTAAACCAGTTAGGCCCTGATGGCAAGATGCACCCAGTAGCATTCCATTCCGAATCCCTCAGCCAGGTGGAATGCAATTATGACATCTACGACAGAGAGTTACTAGCGGTGGTGAAAGCACTACGCACTTGGCAAACATACTTGGTTGGCTCCCCTCATAAAATCATTATCCATACTGACCACGCCAACCTCCAATATTGGAAAGAACCGCGAAAGATCAGTAGATGTGTCGCCTGCGAATTCCTGGAACTCTTGGAGTATGACTTTGTGTTGAAACACGTCTCGGGCATGAAGAACAGCCGCGCAGATGCTCTATCTCGACGAGTGGACTACGCGCTCGGCAAAGAAGACAACAACGATGTTATCGTCCTCCCTGCCGACCGCTTCATCCGCACCACAGAAATGTCAATGCACGACATGGACATTTGGACCCAGATAGTGCAGAACCTCGATGAGAAGGACGTCCTGCGATGGGTTGAGCTGCACAACTTGAAAAAGTTGAATGGGCTATGGTGGAAAAACGATGCCCTTGTTGTCATGGGTGACAATGACCTTAAGCGGGGGGTAATTACCTTCTTTCACGACACTCCGGCGATGGGACACCCAGGTATCGCGAACATGTATGAACTTTTACGACGCGATTACTGGTGGCCTAACATGCGCAAGGATGTGGAAGAATACGTCAAAGGCTGTGCTACGTGCCAAGCCAACAAAATAAACCCCCATCGACAAAAACCACACCTATTCCCTATCTCCACCGACCCAGACGCAGAACCATTCGAAGTCGTAGCAATGGACTTCATCACAAAGCTCCCTCCATCCCAAGGCTACAACTCCATCCTCACAATCACAGACCATGACTGTTCAAAAGCGGCCATCTTTATCCCATGTAACAAATCCATCACGGCAGAAGGAGTGGCACACCTGTATCTCCAACATGTCTACCCACATTATGGCATACCACGTAAACTCATCACAGACCGTGACTGTAACACCGCCACTGGTGTCAGTCCGACTTGGACTTCGAAAGGGCGTAAACGACTTAGCGGATGGGAACCTCTTGGACAGCAGTACACGGCTCTTCGAAGCACGTGACTATGGAGGGCCCTGGAGACCGATCTACCAGGCCTTTATGCTAACTTCGACTTGCTCAACCGGAGACAAGTAAGAGGAGAAGGAGGGTGCACACGAGGAAGAGAGAGAAGGTGGCTTCTGAAGAAGACCAAGATGGCGATTCTTGGTCTTCGCGCTATACTACTTATACATGAGAGGGGTGGCTTTCAAGCTCCCCTTTAAACCGAGTCGTCGAGTAGTGTAAGTAGCTCGAACCCTAATACGACTACTACTAGTAATGAGTCATAGTACCACAACAAACATGTGATACTACGGCTGACTGATGCAAGTCCATGACTAATTACTACTTACTAAGGCAGTCATCACCATATAGTAAGCGTCCACTTCGTCGGTCCGTGACAGTGACCCCCAATTCACGTCAGCATTCATGAAACAGCTATGCCAAGTTCTGGGGATCAGACAGAATATTTCCTCTGCATATCACCCTCAGACTGATGGGCAGTCAGAACGCACCAATCAGTGGCTAGAACAATATCTTTGTCACTGGAGTAATGTACAACAGGACAACTGGGCAGAGGCCCTACCTGTGGCACAATTCGCGCATAACTCCTGGCCAAACGCGACCACAAAACATTCCCCATTCTCACTCATCATGGGATGGGAACCGCGCACCACATGGACGCAGAAACCCACATCAGCTCCGTCCATAGATCAGCGTCTCGAAGATATGTCCATATGGAGGCAGCATGCGCAAGACTGTATCAAACACATGCAGGAACTGATGGCAAAAAGGGGCAAGACGCGCTTCATCCCCTATCAAGAAGGCGCACAGGTTTGGCTAGAAGGGACAAACCTTCGGACCTTCTACCCCACTGCCAAACTAGCCCCCAAACGTCATGGACCGTTCCATGTCAAAAAGGTCCTATCAGTGGTGTCTTACGAACTAGAACTTCCAAAGACGTGGAAGATTCATCCCATGTTTCACGCTAACCTCCTTACCCCATATAAGGAGACGGAACTACATGGGGCTAACTTCACGTGCCCACCACCTGACCTTATCGACGGCGAAGAGGAATTCGAAGTGGAACAAATCCTCGGATCTCGACTCCATGGCTGAGGGTGCAAACTCCAGTTCCTAGTCCAGTGGAAGGGATTTCCCATGAGCGACAGCTCGTGGGAGCCATTGAACAATGTACATCATGCACCTGACCTTATCACCGACTTCTACCGATCTAACCCTACCGCCGACGGGGCTGGATGAAAGATATAAAACAACAACCTGCCGACTTGCATACTTCCCACCTCCCTCATCTCAACCATGTCGACTACTCCTCTGGTCTCCACAGTTCCAGTCCGTCCCCCGTCTCTGTCATACTTGAAAACCTGACCATACCCTCGCAAGACCTCGGAATCCCCGAGGGTCTGATACTGCACACCCCTTACTTGAACGTCTCATCCTCACCCCCGCTGGCTGTCATGGACGCGTATTATTTTCCCTATTTTTCTGTATTTTTACAGATTTATACGGTGAAGATATAAAGGGCCAAAGTACGAGACTTTGTGAGTCACATGATGCCACCATGTGCACCCTCAAGCACGTGACCCTGGGATAGTTGCATCCTTAACAGGACAACCTAATCCGGTCACATTCCTTTTATGTACGGACTCTCATGATTGGTAGATAAGGATAGAAGACTCCAGAATGTTCTAGATTACGCTTAGTAGTTTACGCTTACTCACTGCATTAGGTTTTACTCAGCAGATAAAGAGACGCGTCAGCAGCTATGACAAGTGCATCAGTCAGCACAATAGATAGCGCTATTATTAGACACGACGTGTCATCCTCTGAGTCATAGAGTCTTACTATACACTTAGTAACAGTGTTCAGACTCAATTCAAAGTCAGCATCAGTAGTGTATATAAACCCTCCTGTAGCGTCCTGAGTGGAACCAACTTGTCCTCTTGGTTCTCCACTCAGGTGCGTATCTTCCTGTACTCCCTTACTCTCTCCAATCTAACTTGTCCTCTTGGTTCTCCACTCAGTGTGCCACAGTGAGATATCTTTGACAGTTTGAGTTCTTGAATAAAGACTCCACGCTTCTGTCCCTCCACTGTGACTGCACGTTTGGCGCGTGATTTATCTCCGCGCTAGGCTTGGGTGTGTTCACCTAACAGTTCATTTTATCTTCACTTGAGTCTAGCGTAGCGAGGTGTCATACCGCTACACTGGCCGTCTTAGCGTTAGCCACCAAAAACATCACCTCCAATAGTCCACCTCCTCTTGAAACTGCCACCCCCCTTGCTCTGGTACCAGAGCAGATGCTCCCTACCGCACCACTCGAACCATTCCCCATTGCACAGGGCTATACTCTGATGCCCCTTTCATCCCCCAAACCAGCTCCCCCTGACCCTCGCCTCGCTCTGCTAGACAACCTCTTCATTGACTACGAACGTATTGCTCCCACGGAGGGCGACGATGCGGACCCCAATGACCCTGGGATCCCCTTCTTCCCCAATGACCCTTCATCCCCAATGTACTTTCCCCTTGCAATCACCACAGATGAGGGCAAGAAAATTGCCCCCTACATCTACTACCACAAAAATTACACCGAGTGCATAGGGACCATGGGAAAGAAGCAGTCCTGTTTCATCTGCCCTGTCTTCCTTCGCTCCGCCTACCCCGACCGCATGCCCTCACACGTCACTGATGGGCAACTACTCATGTTCCACCCCCACGACCCACGCCGCATCGTCATTGATGAAGTCCTGATGGAACTTCGCAACCCTCGCCTCCACGCCGAAGTAGCCTGTCTCTGCAACTGCCTTGTGGAGAAGGATGAATTGGTGCAGAGACAGACAGACCTCCTGCAGCTCGAGCAGGAGGCCATTCGTGACAAGTACAACTTGGACACGAAGCTTGGAGGCGTACGGAAGCGGCTTCAGTATGCCTGTGCCATCCTGCTAATCTTGGAGAAGTATGTGGACCTGACGACAAAAGCCAAGCCGGTCAGGCCACGCTTCGAGAAATACGCGATGCCCTTCGTACCACGCAAAGGAGGACCTTGTGAGATGCCGCATGTCCATGGGGAGAAGGACAAGCATCGTCGCAAATGTTACGAGTGCAAGGAGTCGGGCCACCTCATCGCGGACTGTCCCAAGCTCGGATGGTCGCTGCGAGGCCCGTGCCAGTGGTGTGGCAGCACCTCCCACCATATGGATGTTTGCCTCATCCGCCGTCTCAACCCCATGTCCCCCGCTTACAACGAGGCCACTACCTGTCCCCACTTCTGTGGCAAGTGCCTCCGCTTTGACGCATGGCACGACGAGATCAAGTGCCCGATGTACAAGAGGTGTGGGAAGTGTGGTACACATGGCCGTTTCCTTTTCCTATGCCAGCACACCTGCCCCCGCTCCCCCTCTCCCAAGCCTGACAATGTCGCTCCGGATGAGGACTGCTATTACACCAGTGACTAGTCGAAGTCATGGCGACTTCAAGGCTGATGGGGGGGTAATGTTACGATTTCGGACCCCCTCGCTTCTTTTCTTCTTATTCTGACACTCCATTTCTGTTCTGGAACCCACCCCAAATGTTACAATCCGCCCTATGGCCTGCCCAAAACGACCGCTTGGAACCGCCGTTAGACGCACACGCGCGGAAAATGCCGAAGAAGAAGCGTCAATCTCAAGACTTGTGGCAGAACACGCCCAAGCGACCAGAGCTAAGTCACCCGTTGGGTATTACATATACGGGAGCGCTCAGAAATCTCAAGAATACTGGGAGTGGCGCACGTGACTTTAGCGCCGCCCGTCACGTGACCCTGGCACGTGACCTGGCCTAGACTCGCACCAGATGGATCCAGATGAGCTTGCGCCTGGACGAGGGCTAGAATGCCTCATGTTTGTGACTCGTATGTGATTGTGCCTGATTTCTGATGGACTGTATGACTCGTGTTTCTTATCTCTGACTCATGCCGTGAGGGCCTTACGCCATTGGCTGTCCATTATCTCTGACTCGTTGTGACTCATTCCTAGGATCCCTGTACTAGGATTTCGGAGTTCCAAGCTGGGGTTCAAACCTCCTTGGATGTGTATATAGGCTCTAGCTTATGGTCGCTGAAGACCTAAGCTTGACTTCTTGGATTATCCCACCCAACTCCTCTGCTAGCTACCTGAGCTGTTTGCAAAGTAGTGACGCTGTATAGAGGCCCCCTTGGTTGTTAATTCATCTTACCCTGAAGCATTCCCCCCCTTCCCTCATTTCCGTTTCCCTTTGCACGCTGTCTGCCTCTGCAACTCTCTCCACTCTCCTCTTTTGCGCCCTCTGTATCCTTTGGGCCACCCTCCTCTGTCTCGTTTCTGAGATCGTACGCGAACGGCTTTCCCAAGTCGTCCTCAAGTGTGACCGTTAGGACCCCGACGAGCCTAGCACGCGGTGTTAGAAGGCAACGCCCGGTGGAGCGTTACACCAAATCCCGCGGGCTTATCCCGAACCACGCGCCGTAAGGTTTCGCTTCTTTCCACCTTCACACGAATCCCCTTCTTGATTATCATTCCCCATCGCACGGAAGGCTATGTTTCCAACTTGATTTAACTTGCGCATCCTTCCGCGCAACCCCCATGTTATTATCTGATGGACATCTTGATAGCTCGCTGAGGCCCGTACCTCGGGATCGCGCCATATGTTTGTCACTGACAAACATCGTGTACTTGTATATAAGTCGACTCATACCTAGCTTGTACGGTAGACTTGACTTCTTGTGTAATACCACATCACCCATCTCACGACCTCGAGTGAACTTGCCTTTGCGCTTGAGTTACCCCGTTTGCTTGCCTTTGCGCTTGAGCCTATCCTGACCCCTCTATTATCCTTGTGTCCTGGGAGACCAAGAGATACTTGTGCATCACTGACTTGAGTCTTGACCGACTCGATCCCTTCCGTGACCTGTTGCGACTTAGCAAAGTACACGTCGTACTTAACGCCCCTGTGGTGGCGTTACACCATGTGCCAGAGAGTCATCAGCTCTGTCTTCTTTTCCTGACCACTTTTCATGCACTTGAGTATTACTATGGTCAATGGGATGGGAGAGGCAGCCATAGCAAATGATGACAGGAAAAAGTTACTTTTGACATGTTCAGTCATTGTTACTTTGACCCCTTGGGTTTCCCTTCATGGACTCCCCTTTTTTGCTAGTGCCTGAGTCCTGTCATTATATGGGTAATGCCCTTGTTACCACTGTCGCCTGTGTCTCATCACATACGAGCAAGGCTCTTCGACCACCAATGCAATGCTCAACTTGTATAGTCAGTGTTGTTACAGAGCACTAGAGCACTTGTCCCCTCAGACCCATAGTAGACTGGCAGGGCTTTGGTATGCTCAGCACCCTCAATGTTAACTGTAGGACTGGTACACTTGGACTTAGGTGCCACAGGACAGACATTTCCAGGGACTGACTCAACCTTTCTGCCCTTGAGGACAGGAGTCATTACAAAATGTGGACACACCCCAGCAGTGGTGTAACATTGGGCATCTTGAGTTGTCAAGGTTCATAATAGGGAATGTGTGCCATTGACTCAGCACATGTTACACAGAATGCCCCTGGCATTACCTTATTCATACTAACCAAAGTCTTTCTGGGGTTCTCTTAAGAAGTGCAATACCTCAATCTTTCATCTCTTCTATGTTCAAACATTTATAGCAGAAGCCTGTTGTTGTAGACATTTTTCTTTATACATGAATGAAGCACAAGTACAAGTACAAGACATAAACTACTTTACTCCTCTTCTTGCTAGGGATTGGCGCGGGTTTACCCGCGGAAATCACGCGGGTTTTTGTATGGGTCTTGTAGGGCTTGACAGTGCGGTCCAGGGGCACTTTTTTTTGTGCAATTTGGTGGAGAAATGGCTTAGCTATAGCCTCAACAAGTTTGGAGCCCATAGCACTAAAACTGATATCACAGCGATGTCACAAATGACCACGGGTCAGAAAAAACCCGTGACCTCATCATGTCACGGGTTTTTGCCTACCCGTGGTCGCTTTTTGTCACACTGTGACATCAGTTTTGGTGCTATGGGCTCCAAACTTGTTGAGGCTATAGCTAAGCCATTTCTCCACCAAATTGCACAAAAAAAAGTGCCCCTGGACCGCACTGTCAAGCCCTACAAGACCCATACAAAAACCCGCGTGATTTCCGCGGGTAAACCCGCGCCAATCCCTACAAGTTCTTGCTCTCCAATATTATGCTCTTCAGAACCAAGCATATCTAATCCTGGATGCTTTCTCAAGATGTGAACATTTGCCCCCCATGCCCAAACTCCACATAATGATCTGCCATCAATTCCATCATTAATGGGCCATCCAACGGGCAGAACCCCTCATGACTCATGGGCCAACCGACATCAGCCGATGTGCCAGATTTTTCAGAATTCATGGGCCACCTGATGTCAGTTCAGATTATTTTTGGTCCAGAGCAATTTCTGTCCATGAAAAACATGTAGGGAGACAAAACACCCAAAACAAGTTCCAATAAGACTGGTAAACAGATGAAACATCAAATCCCAATCCATGGAACATAGGATGTAAGATATACATCCCCAGGTGTAGGGGAACTGCCATATGGACGGAACATTGAGTTTCCATCTGTGGAACACAAGTAGAGAGGTAAAACACCTGGAACACATTCCAATGGGACTGGAAAGGGTATGGAAGACCAAATACCAGTCCATGGAACATAGGATGTAATAGATACATCCCCAGGTGCAGGGGAACTGCCAAAGGGACAGAAGATTGAGTTTCCATCCATGGAAAACAGGCTGAGAGGTATATCACCCAAAGCACATTCCAATGGGACTGGGAAGGGTATGGAACACCAAATCCCAGTCCATAGGTGACAGGATGTAATATATACATCCCCAGCTGCAGGGGAAGTTGGGGAACTGCCAAAGGGACAAAACATTGAGTTTCCATCCTTTGAAAAAAAGATGAGAGGTAAATCACCTGAAACACATTCCAATGGCACTGGTAAGGATATGAACAATAGATTCCAGTGCATAGAACATAGGATGTAAGATATACATCCCCAGCTGTAGGGAAAGTTGGTGAACTGCCAAAGGGACAGAACATTGAGTGTCCATCCATGTAAAACATGCTGAGAAGTATATCACCCAAAATACATTCCAATGGGACTGGTAAGAGTATGGAACATCAGATCCCAGTGCATGGAACATCATTTCCCAAACATTGAGAAAAAACACAGAAGTTTACAAACCCGAAAAAATGTGGAAGTTGTGAACTTCTGCATTTTTTCCAGATCTTGGGAAAAAATGTTCCATACCCCATCCTATTTCCATTAGCCATGTATAGTTCACTTCCCATTTGTATTCTGGGTCTATGGAAGTGATTTGCATCCCCCAAAGGTGTTTCCATCTATCTGAAAAAACACAGCCCGGGAAGTTCACAAACCCAAAAAAATGCGGAAGTTGTGAACTTCTGCATTTTTCCAGATCTTGGGAAATGATGTTCCATACCCAATCCTATTTCCATTAGCCATGTATAGTTCACTTCCCATTTGTATTCTGGGTCTATGAAAGTGATTTGCATCCCCCAAAGGTGTTTCCATCTATCTGATTTTGGGTCTGCCAACTTCCGCATTTTTTCAGGTTTGTGGACTCCTGTGTTTTTTCTCAATGTTTGGGAAGTGATGTTCCATCCCCATCCTCTTTCCATTAGCCATGTATAGTTCACTTCCCATTTGTATTCTGGGTCTATGGAAGTGATTTGTGTCCCCCACAGGTGTTTCCATTTATCTGATTTTGGGTCTGCCAAACCCAAAAAACGCGGAAGTTGGCAGACCCAAAATCAGATAAATGAAAACACCTGTGGGGGACACAAATCACTTCCATAGACCCAGAATACAAATGGGAAGTGAACTATACATGGCTAATGGAAAGAGGATGGGGATGGAACATCACTTCCCAAACATTGAGAAAAAACACAGGAGTCCACAAACCTGAAAAAATGCGGAAGTTGGCAGACCCAAAATCAGATAGATGGAAACACCTTTGGGGGATGCAAATCACTTCCATAGACCCAGAATACAAATGGGAAGTGAACTATACATGGCTAATGGAAATAGGATGGGGTGTGGAACATTTTTTCTCAAGATCTGGAAAAGATGTGGAAGTTCACAACTTCTGTGTTTTTTGGGTTTGTGAACTTCTGTGTGCTGAATTGCACAGAGATCCCGTCCGGACCGTCTCGGGCCGGCACTCCGATGACCAGAGGCAACTCACACGTCTCTGGTAGGGTGAATATCTTGGGCTAATCTTTGGAACACCCCAGGGCTTCGCACCTCTGTTACTATACCACCTCTTTTCCCTCATTGCCTCTGTCTGTGCCTGTAGTGTTTCTAGGATGCGCATCGGATTGAGCACGAGCACGCTGAGCCCAAAGTCACACGGCTCGGGCACCATACTGTACCAGTCTCATCGCCTCAATTCCTCCTCATCCACTGCCTTCCTCGCCTCGGTTCCTTCTATGCCCCATACCCATGACTCATTGCTACAACTTTACAACTCGATCTATTACTTATGACCCCGTTACCTTACGACGCGCTGATGAACTCATTGATGTCTCATGATAACTGACTCTGATATTTATTGTTTACTTGTGAACCTGGTAGTATAAAATGTACTCCTGTTGACTGTGAATCAATCATCCTATTCGTGTTCTCAAATCCGTCCGTGTGCACTCAAACAATTCTCGCACTTTGCTGCTCAATCTCGACTTGACAACTCCCCTTTCTTCTTGCGTGCGCACTTCCGAGTGACGTGTTACATAATCCTCTTGTCACTTCGATTCTACTGTGTTTGTTCAGATAGATGGAAACACCTTTGGGGGATGCAAATCACTTCCACAGGCCCAGAATACAAATGGGAAGTGAGCTATACATGGCTAATGGAAATAGGATGGGGTATGGAACATCATTTCCCAAGATCTGGAAAAAACACGGAAGTTCACAACTTCTGTGTTTTTTTGAGTTTGTGAACTTCCACATTTGTTCCGATAGATGGAAACACCTTTGGGGGATGCAAATCACTTCCATAGACCCAGAATAAAAATGGGAAGTGAACTATGCATGGCTAATGTAAAGAGGATGGGGATGGAACATCATTTACCAAAATTGAGAATAAACACAGAAGTTTGCAGACCTGAAACCAGATAGATGGGAACACCCTAGGGGCACACAAATCACTTCCATACATCCAGAACACAACTGGGGAGTGAGATGTACATAGCCAATGTAAAGGGGATGGGGGATGGAATATTGCTTCCCAAAATCCAGGAAATGCAAAAGTTCACCGACCTGAAACCAGATAGATGGAAACACCTTAGGGGTACACAAATCACATCCACAGATCAAGAGTACCACTGGGAAGCAAACTATGCATGGCTAATGTAAAGAGGATGGGAGATGGAACATCATTTCCCAAAATCCAGAAAAACGCGGAAGTTCACAGGCCCAAAATCAGATAGAAGGAAATACCTTAGGGGAAGATATATCACTGCCATACATCTATTACACAACTGGGAAGTGAAGTATTTGTAGGAAGGGTATGGAAGACCAAATCCCACTCCATGGAACATAGGATGTAAAGTATACATCCCCAGCTGCAGGGGAACTACCAGAGGGATGGAACATTGGGTTTCCATTGTGGAACACAAGTGGAGAGATAAAACACCTGAAACACTTTTTAATGGGATTGGGAAGGGTGTGGAAGACCAGATCCAAGTCCATGGAACATAGGATGTAAAATATAAACTTCCAGGTGCAGGGGAACTGCCAGAGGGATGGAACATTGAGTTTCCGTCCGTGGAAACCATGTGGAGAAGTTAAAGCCCTGAAACACGTTGCAATAAGACTGGTAAGGGAATGGAATACCATATCATAGACCCTGGAAAGTAGGATGGAAACTATAGTCCCCCAGTTGTATGGGAACTCCCAAAGGGATGGAACATTCAATTTCCATCTGTGGAAAACAAGTGAATAAGTATTATCATTGAAATAGATGAAGATGCCTCTACTTTTTATGCTACATTCCATGGACTGGGATTTGGTCTTCCACACCCTTCCCAGTCCCATTGGAATGTATTTTGGGTGTTGCACCTCTCTGCTTGTGTTGCACAGATGGAAACTCAATGTTCTATCTCTTTGGCAGTTCCCCTGCACCTGGAAGTTTATATTTTACATCCTATCTTCCATGGAGTTGAATTTGGTCTTCCACACCCTTCCCAGTCCCATGTGAATGTATCTCGGGTGTTGCACCTTTGTGCTTGTGTTCCATGGACAGAAACCCAATGTTCTGTCCCTCTGGCAGTTCCCCTGCACCTGGAAGTTTATATTTTACATCCAATGTTCCATGGACTTGCATTTGGTCTTCCACACCCCTTCCAGTTCCATTGGAATGTGTTTTGGGTGTTGCACCTCTCTGCCTGTGTTCCACAGATGGAAACTCAATGTTCCATCCCTCTGGCAGTTCCCCTGCACCTGGGAATGTATCTATTACATCCTATGTTCCATGCACTTGGATTTGGTGTTCCACACCCTTCCCAGTCCCATTAGAATGTGTTTCGGGTGTTTTATGTCTCCACCTGTGTCCCATGGATAGAAACTCAATGTTCCATCCCTCTGGCAGTTCCCCTGCACCTGGAGGTTTATATGTTACATGCTATCTTCCATGAACTTGGATTTGGTCTTCCACACCCTTCCCAGTCCCATTGGAATGTATCTCGGGTGTTGCACCTCTCCACATATGTTTCAATGGATGGAAACTCAATGTTCCATCCCTCTGGCAGTTCCCCAACTTCCCCTGCACCTGGGGATGTATATTTTACATCCTACCTTCCATACCCTTCCCAGTTTTTACGATCCAGCCGGATCGTTCGCGCCGTAGGGCTAAGGGTCGGGAACGTGAGCGACGGCGATGACGGGGCAAAGGGGTACTTTGCCAGAGAATGGACAGAGACGAGAGGGAGAGCGTCCGTTCACTCGAGATGAGCAAAACTGTAGCTGGGATTTATCAAAACTTAGACAAGTCTACTACAGACATAACGACCTCGTACTTATACTCGTACAAACTGGTATTTACGTTGGCTATTTTCTGATATACGAGAACGCGTAAGCGTATGAGACATGGGACGCGTCAGTCTTCTTCGCTGGCAGATTTCGCTGGCAAGCCACGTCATGTGTCACAGCCCCCTCACTAGCCGAAGGTGTCTCGCCTTCCTGCCTTGTGCTTGGGAACGACCTGCGTCGTGTCGTGTTAGTTCGGTCATACGGTATGAAGCGATGAGAGGTCAGAGGTGGAGAATTGGGCGCGCGGTGCGTGCACGGGTCTCCGAAACGCGGGTGGCGGCTGGGGACGAAACACCGAGTGCCGCGCAGGCAGAACTTGTGCGGCCGTGGGCAGTCTCTCGAGGCGTGTCCCTGTTCACAGTATAAGCAGAGGACATCGCGTGGCTCTTCTCCGTGTAGACGAGTGAAGGGCAGCGGGGGAATGCGGGGCGGCAGTATAGGGTCGTGGAGAGGGGGTCGAGGAGGGACTGGTCGTGGGGCTACACCTTTGAGAATGTCGAGATGGGCCCGGAATCTGCAGTCATTCGACCCCGGCTCTTCGATATAGAACGTGTCGAGTCCTCTGGGCAAGGGTTGCGGTAGAAATGGAAAGATGCGAGAGGTAATATTGGCCTCGCGAATGCGCTTATCAATGGACTCGGCCTCAGCCAGCCAGTCATTCCAGAGGTTGTCCAGCTCCCTCATTCGCATAAACAGTTCGCTTTTACAACGAGTCGAGAGTCTGAATCGATGAATGTCGGCAGCAGCTCCGGGGTCTGAAATCAGAGCCATAGCCCTGTCGACATCGTTCTTCGCGGGATGTCCATCTGTAAATAACGCCAGTGAATTACCTGGTGCCACGCCTATGTTAGTCCGTGGAGGCATGGGGATCGCGTAGAGCGGTTTGTAATATTGCGGCTTCCCTCGGCCTTCCATACCGAGAGCTACAGGTTGATTGCGTTGATTGACTGCGAAGCAGATGTAGGGTGCTGGTCCTCTAGTACCGTCTTCGAAGAGAATGTCGAATGCGTAAGGCTCCGTACGTCGTGCTATCTTCCAACCCACTCCTGGGTGTTCCGGTGGCGCTGGTTCTGCCAGTAATAGTTGGGGAGGTGAGTGGAAGGCTTGCCTCCATTCTTCATGCACTTCTTCGGCTGGGTTCGGTTCTTCTGCGGGCGGGGCAGCGCTATCGCTGCTGACAGAGATTGTCGCCGGAGGTTCCGCGGTGTGTCGCGGTAGTTCCTCGATAGACTCTTCGATAGGCTCCGGGACGTCGTCGGGATAGATCCCGTAATCTCTGATAGCAGCCTGAGCCAGTTCTTCTCTTTTCTCGCGCCTCAGATGCTCTCGTCTTCTAGCTCGGACTCGGGAGTGACGGCGCCAGCGTCCATCAGTCTCCTGATATGTGGTGTACCCGACCGAGTCTTGCCTCGTAGTTGGCGTGTCAGTACGGGCGTCATGATTGGCGGCGACCCAAGCCCAGTCATTGACGCGACGATCAATGTCTCTGTGTATTTCGATGGGTAGTTCTGCGTCTGTGACGAGATAATGCTGAGGGGGATGACGGGATGGGGTTGGACGAGAGGATCCATGGAGAGGCAGTTGATAGTTTGCGTCAGTCTCTTTCGTTCTTTATACCTTTGGATGAGATCTGGTGCGTGAACGTTTGTCGCAGTTTCCCAACTGTCGTATGCATCAGCATACCCCTTCCAATGAACTAGAAACTGTAATGTCTTCTTCTTTCCTGTCCGGCGTTCTCCTTGTATTTCTTCTACTTCCCACTCTTCCTCCCCATCGATAATGTCTGGAGCGGGTTCTTCGAAGTTCGTTCCGTGCATCTGCGTTTCACGGTACAGGGTTAGAAGCGAAGTGTGGAAAACATTGTGTATCTTCCACTGCATTGGTAGCGCCAACTGGTATGACGTTTTCAAAATGATCTGTGCCACCATAAAAGGTCCATATCGCCGTGGCGCTAACTTGGCTGTCGGGTGTGTCGTCCTCAAGTTCGTGGCTTCAAGCCATACCTTCTGTCCGACCGCATATTGTTCGTGTCTCGATTCCCGAACCCAAGATTCTTGTGTAGCTCTCATGGCCGATGCGGCGTCTTCTCGTGCTTCTTTGAGTCTGTCCAGTCTCTCTGTCGCTTCTCGTGAGTTAGTGCGGGTGTTCGAGGGTTGATGGACTCGTGGAGTGAATCCGAAGAGAATCTCGAACGGTATTTTCTTCGTCGTTTCCGACTTCCAAGCGTTCAGGGTATACTGCGCGATCAATAACCAATCCGCCCAATTGTCGTTGTGATTACTGAAGACGCGAAGGTATTGCTCCAATCTCTGGTTTGTCCTTTCGGATTGTCCGTCTGTCTGTGGATGATAAGCAGTACTAATATTTTGTTCGATTTGTAACTTCTTTGTTAATTCTTTGAAGACTCTCGCCGTAAATCGCGGGTCGCGATCCGAGATCACTTTACTTGGTAGGCCGTAATGCGGGAGTACATGTTTGAGATATAACGCTGCCGTTCCTACCGCATCCATGGCTTCGTTACAAGCCAGGAATATACTGGCCTTTGTACAACCTTGATCCGTTATCGTCAGTATGGTGTCGTATCCACGGGATTTCGGAAGCTTTGTAATAAAGTCTAGTGCGATTGTTTGAAACGGTAACTGCTGTTCTTCATGCGTGATGGGATAGATCGGTATCTTTGGTCTACCTGGTAGGTTTTTATTAGCTTGGCAAATTGCGCAGCCATTCACGAATTCCATTACATCTCACTTCATGCGGGGCCACCAATAGTGTTCCTGTATTGCAGCCAGTGTTTTTGTTATACCTGGATGCCCAGTTGTTGGGACGTCGTGAAATAGCGAGATTACCCCCCGTTTAAGGCCTACATCGTCCACGATGGCAAGGTGGCCGGCGCGAAAAAAGAGAGCCCTCGCGGGTGAATGTGCCCCAAGCGACCAGATCCAGGAGAGCAGGGTGATGCGCCGCCTGCGCGAGACGGAGGTGATCATCAAGAGATGAAACCGAGATAACGCAGGCAAACATAGAGGGGGGAAGGACAAGGACGTCGTCGTTGTCCGGGATATCGGAGAGAGGCGTTGACAACGGGTGGCGCGAGAGAGCGTCGGCCTGCAGCAAGGGCCCAGGACGGTGATGTTGGAGTTGCAGCCACACACGACGTGTAAGCGTCGGGGGCGTTCGGGCCGGCTGGACTGGCAACACAAGATTCTCTCAAGTCGAGCTCAGTTGCTCAACCGCGGTTCTAGTTTTACTCATAAGAAATTTTATTTCTGTCGTACTTATATACTTCATAGTCCTAGAGTACATACCTCAGCCGTTTCTCCCAAAACGCTGAGGTTAGTAGCTTACTTTACTTCTCGTATGTTTGCTTTACTTACTGTGTATTAGTTGCGCCTTCCCGCGCTCCTACAGGTACATACACAATACTATTAGCTGTTTCTCCCAAAACGCTGAGTTGCGCCTTCCCGCGCTCCTACAGGTGAATGAGGCGGAGGTCATAATCAGCTAAGACGTTTAGGGATTGACACGGGTTGGTGAAACCCGTACGGGTCACGGGTACGGGTACGACGGGTACGGGTCAGGGTCGGCAATTCTGAACCCGCGCCAAACCCATACCCGTGGCACGGGTACCTGCGGGTATGACTTCCACTATCATGCCCACTTATGCTGACATAGTTTTACCTTTTTTGAGCTTGACTGCGACGATGCCATGTTCAGGCTGCATCGGATCATCTCCGTGTGGCGTAGCTTTCATATTGGACTCATCACAACATCCGCATCACCATTGTCAACGGCCCATCGATTTCTCTCGCACTCATCCCATTCCGTCCCATTCGTCCCATCTTTCCACCCACCCTCTCTCCCTATCTTTCATCACTCATTATCTTGCCCACTCACTACATCAGGTCAACTTGAACAATGGCAACTCACAAACGGCCCCTTCTCTCACTCTTCCAGCATAGGTGGCTCATTGCGCCTCTCCTCTCCGCCTCACCTCTGCTTCATCATCGTTTCTCAGCATTCTCACGGTATGCTGTGGCAAGACGCTAAGTTTTTTTTTTTTGGGTTCACGACGTTTTCTAGTATATTTCTACTAAGTTCTATTTGTTGGCCTTAACATAGGTGTCTTTGATGACGACGATCCCTCCGTTGCTAGCCCTGACCTCCGTAACTTCTCTGCACAGCCCTCTCCGTCTCTCCTCTTAGGAGGGGCTGTCGTTGCACCCAGGCAACTCTCAGCATCATCATTTCAGATCCGTTGTCCCCACGATCACAAAGCTTACGTCCCCCTCCCCTCTTCCGCCACAAACCGCCCTCAACTGTCACCCTTTCAAAACGGGTTTTACCTTCTTTCTGGCACAGGTCCGAAGACTCATGGCGCTCCTGTTCCCGCGATAGTAGCTCCTCCCGAGATGGCTCCCCTCCCACCTTCGGTATTCCTCTTGGTCACTGGGTGAGTGCCGATGCCGCTGCTCAAAACGGGTTTTACCTTCTTTCTGGCACAGGTTCGAAGACTCACGGCGCTCCGGTTCCCGCGATAGTAGCTCCTCCAGAGACGGCTCCCCCTCCCACCTTTGGTCTTCCTCTTGGTCACTGGGTGAGTGCCAATGCCGCTGCTCGCAGAGGCAGTACATCCTCTTCGAACGGTGCTCCTCTCGTCCGTGCACAATCCTCTTCCGCACCACTAAAGCGCTCATTGGACATACGGGGAGCGCGGCCGTCGCGGAACACCGGCACCCCCCGCTGATGAGGACGATGGGAGTGGTATGGGATGGGTCAAGAGGCGGTGCGAGGAATGTGAGGGGAAGAAGCTTGAGGAACAGTCCGCACGTGAAGCTGCCAGCAAGACAAACGTGGTGCCTATATCGTCGCCCGCTTCTACAGTGCTTTCAGTGGATCACAACGTAACTACCATCACACACTCTCAACCGACACCTGAAAATGATGACGACGAAGAGGAAGAG
This sequence comes from Lactarius pseudohatsudake, assembly GCA_021525015.1. Classification (NCBI taxonomy): domain Eukaryota; kingdom Fungi; phylum Basidiomycota; class Agaricomycetes; order Russulales; family Russulaceae; genus Lactarius; species Lactarius pseudohatsudake. The sequence continues at coordinate 10,767 of JAKELH010000331.1, read as the reverse complement.
GAAGAGACAAAATATGACTCGCTTGATGACAAGTCGAGCGGTACGGAGCAAGACGATGACGACGACGATGCCGAGGTTCGTTGCCTTTTTTCCCTTCTACAACCCTATCACCAATAACTGAAACTTTTTTCGGATAGGAGCAGCATTTCAAGCAGGTCCTTGGTGCAGGCGTGGAACGCGTCAGTCGGCATCGGACCCTGACTGCTCAAAAGCTACATGACGACGGCGACGACATGAAGGTGACCACAACCGTGATGTGACGGTGGGGCGACGTTGACCCACAACACAGCCAGCACGGCGCCAATGACGGGGATGAGAGGGCAGCACGACAACAACGGCTGTGGTGACTACGCCGACGACTGCAACGACTGCAACATGACAACTATGATCACGACGGTGATATCTATGGCAGCGGCGACAACAACGGCAACGACAACGATAACGACCGCCATGAGTCCACGACCACAGCCACAAGTCGGCATCCATGACCACGACCACCATGGCTACCACGGTTCACGACCACCACGACAACGACAACAATGATAACGACTTCGACGACAGGCGATGACGACCACGATGGTAGCAACGTCGGCGACAGTCATGTGATGGCAGTTGGGTAGAATTTCTGTAGTCTGTACTACGAGTATACTATACATGCCAGAAATACAGGGCCCACTGGCATGTAAGGCTCCCTGATGCCGCTGGCCCGGGTGTGTGAGTGTAAGTACCTGTCAAACCCGCGCAAACCCATCAAACCCACCACCCACCACCGTACCCCTCTCTACCCATACCCGTATTCGCGGGTTACCCGTACCCATGGTCGCGGGTATGGGTTTTGGCGGGTACGGGTACGGGTAGAGGCCGATCGACACGCGGGTGACCCGTGTCGATCCCTAAAGACGTTGACAAGGCGGGCAATGCGGCGGCTAATGCGTTGTGGGTGTCGATAGTGCAGGAGGTTCGCGTGATCTGTGAAGATGGTTACTGGATGGGGGCCCCCAACGAGCAGGTGTCGCCAGTGTTCGAGTCCACGGACAAGACCGAGAAACTCACAATCATAAACATCGTAGTTCCGTTCCATGTCGTTGAAGGACTGTGAAAAGTAACCGACAACCTGAGCTTTTCCGCGCATATTGCGCTGCGTCAAGATGGCCCTGAGTGCAAACGCCGAAGCATCAGTTTGCAATTCGTACGGTGAGGTCGGGTCTGGCTGTTTCAATGCGGGTCTGCTCGTGGCGATGTCTAAGAGTGTCGTCAGAGCTTTGGTGCAGTCCGACGTCCAGTGGAAGGGGGCATCCTTCTTGAGGAGTGCATTCAGAGGTTGTGCTATAGTCGCAAAGTTTGGAATAAACGGTCGTTGGTAATTGAGAACGCTGAGCGTGCTGCACACTTGGCGTACGGTGGAGAGAGTCCGGGGCCAGTCTCGTAAGCCGCTGACTTTGTCTGCTCCCATGTGGATGATACCACAGTTGATCGTCATTCCGAGATAGTCGATTTCGTGTACTTCAAACACGCACTTTGCTAGTTTCAAAAAATAGCTTTCATGTTGTAGAATGTCGAGTACGGCACTGACGATCTCGCGGTGATGAGCAAGATCACCCGTGGTCGCGATTAAGATGTCGTCCATGTAGACGTAAAGCTCGCCGGGATATTTGTCAAGGAGGTGCCTGAGCATATGATTCATTGCGCGGGAAAACGTCGATGGTGAATTTGTTAGTCCAAAGTACATGACGAGTGGTTCGAATAAGCCTAGTGGTGTTTTGAAGGCTCCCTTCCATTGATCCCCATCCTTGATGAGAATGTTGTTATAGCCCCAGCGTATGTCAAACTCGGTGAATAGACTTTTATTGCCCAGCGAGGTCAAGATATCGCTAATCAGTGGTAGTGGGTATTCGTCTCTAACTGTCCACGCGTTGAGTGCTTTGTAATCTTGTACGGGCCGGAGCGAACCATCTTTTTTCTTTATGAAGAAAAGCGGGAGGCGTAAGGCGACTTGGATTCGCGAATGTATCCTTTTGCTAGTTGTTTGGTCAGGAAATCGCGAAGGTGCTTTAATTCCATAACGTTCATAGGATACACTTTGGTACCTAAGTGATCTGGAGCCCCTTCCTTTAACACTATTGTGTGGTCATCTACGCGAGACGGTGGGAATCTTTGCGCAGCTTCTTCCGAGAAGACGGTCGAGAAGGCAGTGTATGCTTTGGGTAGCTCCGTTGTTTTCTTTACACCTGCGGCCATGGCCATTTTCTGCGCGATCGTTTCGTTGATCGCTTCTCCTCCTTGTCCGATGGTCATTGGCCCGCCGTTGTAGGTTCGTGTTGACCAGTTTATAGAAGGTTCCCGAGCTTGGAACCACGGGATCCCCAGAATGGCGCGACAAGATCCGAGATCGGTAACGAAGAAGTCGAGGATGTGTTTGCTGTTTCCATCGATAAGGGTAAGTCGACACTTTCGTTCTAACGCTCCGGCCGTATTGATCATGCCATCGGCGTTTCGAATATCAACCTTTTCTGTAGATTTGGTAGTGAAACCGAGAAGGCAGGCCGCCCCTTGATTGATGAAATTTCCGCTAGCTCCCGAGTCGAGGAGAAGCAATAGTTTCTGGTTTGTTCCCCTTACATCGGCCGCGATTGTGACTGATTGTTCTCTAACACTTTGGATCGCGTTGACTGTGAGGTCGTCTTCGTCTCCTCCTGCGTCGAGTAGGAGTGCCAAGATGAGTTCGTGTCTGGCTGTTGAGGACATATTCAGAACTGCTGTTCGTACATTGTCGTCGGTGAGCGTTGTCTTTTCTGGTATTACCGAGACTGTTGTTGTCGTATCGACAGTGTTGACACGTTGCGTATTAGAAGGCGGTGAGTTGCATTTCTTTGGACAGTTCATCGAAAGGTGTCCTTGGACCATGCAACGGAAGCATCTTCCTTCCTTCTGGCAGCGCAGCTTCTCTTCCGGTGTTCTCTTGGTCTTCCATGCTGGTTTTGTCGATCCGGTTTGAATATTATCGACGTCCATCGGGACGACTTGATCGTTACGCGGAGGTCGGGGAACTTTTGTGGGTAAGGTCTGTCCCATTTTTGTTGGACCGGCCTTCCGGTACTAATATTGGCGATAGCATTGGCGATGGTAAGGTATCTTTGTGATTCTTCATGCGCCGCCTCATGCCACTCTGCCATTGTTTTTGGCATTTTCTGTCTTTGGAGGCAGCCGACGAGAAGTCCCTTTTCAATCCTCATTGGAAGAACACAAGGGTCCCGTTCGCGTCTGGGTCCCACTTGGCTGCCGTTGCGAGTCGGTCGAACGATGCAATGTAGCTGTCTACATCTTCCCCTTGCATGACTAGGTTCATAAGTTGTTGATGAGTGTGCTGTTCGCTGAGTGTATCCGTCCAGGTGTCCTTGAATGCCTTTTCGAATGTACTCCAGAGATCTTCATCCGTTTCTGCTTTCTTTGGTACGAGTGTCGTGACACTCGCGTCTAGATCTTTACTGACTCTGTCAGCCCAATCGTCTACCGCGGGACCGCGGATATAAGTGAGGGCGAGGGCGACCCGACTGTAAGGTGAGATCATCATTTTATGGTCTCGATTGATCCTTTTATACTGAAGGAACTCTTGTAGGAACTGAACGCTTTTGGCTCTGTCGCCCGTAAATTCTTTTGGAGCAAGGCCTTTCAATGTTCCATTATCTGGAGGCGTTGACATAGCGATGATAGGCGTGGGTGCGATGGGGAGAGTTAGGTATGGAAGAGGTGCGATCGCAGGTGGGAATTCAGCGATACGAGTGTGAGTAAAGGCCTTCTTCTTTCCTTTCTTTGTAGATGATTCTGACGAGCTATCGTCTGTGTCTTTAGTAGTCGATTGGTTTCGCCAAATGTGGATGTCGGGCGAGGCGGTATCAGCGAGCTGTAGTCCCCACAAGAGCGGATTATCGATACGATTTGTGTTATGCGTATACCACGAATCTTCATGCAGGTAGACTTCGTACCAGGCATTTTCAGCTTCAAAATATTCAACGTCGACTGCTTGTTGATTGGCGGCGACAACTCGATATCCTCGTGTGGGTTCCCAGAAGGTCCCACCTCCCGCAAGATGATTAATGCTGGGAGTTGTCCTGCGTACTACGACACGTCGTTCGGCAAGATCAGTTGGATCCTGCGAGGGTTCGATGTGCGCTCGATCGGCAGCTCTCTTAGGTGTGAATAATGTCAACGACGTCGATGATGCCAGAACGTCTCTTAATTCTTTGGTCTACACAATGTGCGTAGGGTCGATAGATGGTCTAAGTTTGTTTTACGATCCAGCTGGATCGTTCGCGCCGTAGGGCTAAGGGTCGGGAACGTGAGTGACAGCGATGACGGGGCAAAGGGGTACTTTGCCAGAGAATGGACAGAGACAAGAGGGAGAGCGTCCGTTCACTCGAGATGAGCAAAACTGTAGCTGGGATTTATCAAAACTTAGACAAGTCTACTACAGACATAATGACCTCGTACTTATACTCGTACAAACTGGTATTTACATTGGCTATTTTCTGATATACGAGAACGTGTAAGCGTATGAGACATGGGACGCGTCAGTCTTCTTCGCTGGCAGATTTCGCTGGCAAGCCACGTCACGTGTCACGTGATCGTGACACCAGTCCCATTGAACTGTACTAGCAATTCACGACGGCCCCAAGGGGCCGTCATTCATGAAAGTTGTCTGATGCTCGGATCCAGTGCGCACGTGGCAAAACTTCATATTCACAAATGATGCGACGCTGGTAACGATGCCCGACACCACCAACTTGTAACGCCTCGCAAGACACCGCCACGTTCTAGGCACCTCCACTCTGTGCAATCTGGGGCGCACCAGCACGGGGAACGGTGGGGCCAGCGGACTTTGTGGAAACTAAGAAGGAAAAGTATATTGGGCACCAGAAACCGTTGTAGTTACACTTGCTGTCCTCCGACTGCAACGAAAGATCAATGGTCTGAGTTTGCCCACCATGGGCAGCTGGCGGTTTTGGCGACGATGCTATTAGGGATTAAAGGGACTCGTTGCTAAGGTCACGCCCAAACAGCCTCGCAGAACTCGTATATGCCTTGTTTTCTCGAGAGTAGTTCCTCTAAATTAATGGGTAAAGCGGTAAGGCTCGGGGGAAATACCCACAGGAACGACACTACTCTTAGCCGTATGGCCCGTATCATCGAGATGCTTGGTTGAGCCCTTGGTCGAGCCAGGCAGAGACTGAAGCGAAACGGTCGATGCAAAAGAGAGTTCGAGGTTCTTGAGTACACGTACCGTTCGTCCGAAAGAGGGGCAACGAAACCTTTCCCTGCGGACAACAGGACCGTATTGAGGATTTGAAACCATCGTGCTCGCCGTTGTCGTAGCACCCTCTTCACTGTGTCGTAGTAATGTCTTCCCTGTCACCGATGTCGCTGGTTGTGATCAGAGCACACCCCACCACGATCCATGAGCATATGGGGCTCGCATTGGCCCCTCGGCGGTGGCGAGTCTGGCGACGTGATTGGGGTCCGCTTTGGTTGAGCCATCGACGATGGTGGGTAATGTACCAGGCACCTGTAGACCGTATTCAACATTGGCACGCTTTAAGTGAAAATGGAATGATACTCTTTTTCTTGTTTTTGTTTGAGGGCCCGCGGCATCGAAGACGACGGAATCTCACGGGGATTGTCCGGTAATGTACAGCAAGCAATGCAGACAAATAATGCGCCTCAATGTTGTGTGTGAAGCGGGGTGTAAGGACGTTTGGTGAAGAAAAAGTATTGAAAACAGGGAGAACCTCATCACTCCGTACACGTTCGACACGCATGAAGCCAACATCACGCCGCTCTTGACACGTAGGGAGCCCAGGATCTGCCAAAGCTGGCTTATCGACATGGTTCAACAAACAGTTGTCGTAGTCGTGTTTCGGAAGGGGACCTAATTTATCCTGTCTTTGTTCAGGGGTTAGGGGGTCACAGACATTCGCTGTTGCATGATGCACCGACAACTGAAAGCGCGACGACGGTGAGTTCAATCTGGGACATCTTTTGACATGGAGGGTATAAAGCACGAAACAGACGTACTTCCACACGCGCAGGCAAGGTCACTTCCAGCTCGAGAGAAGACGAACGCCCTTCACATGGGCAGCAAGCAAGCTTCATCACAATCAGACAAAGTCAAAACAGTATTCATAGAAGACGAACCTTTTGCAATCTTTCACGTTGTCGTCTCTGTCATTGTCCAATCGATTTGGCTCGCGGCATGAGAAGCCAGAGGTGACAGAGAACCAAAGAAAAGGAGGTCGGAGTGCATACTGGGAGACGGAAATGGAGTACACTGACAGCTCGCGATGCACCCACAAGCACGCAGGTGAGCAGGGTTGGATTGTACCGTAGAGTGCAGTATTTGTGAGACCCATCAAGAGAGGGAAGACTCACATGGCGGGAAACAGTTTTACGACACACGTGAAACAGCGAACCATCATCGTCATCGTCAAATCAGACGTGGGCAGGCTGGAGTCTAGGCCAACTAACGCACGTACAGTCAAGTGTGTGGATTCTTTTTGCGAGGGTCACAACCTGCGAAATAATGACATAAGGTTCATCATAATAATCAATCAATCAATCTTCTTGTTCCTGTTGCGCCGAAGGAGGGAACTGATTCCGTCCATGTTCAAGGGGAAGAGGGTCAACGACGGAGGACTCGGAGGACTTCCGCCGAGGACTGAAAACTGCGAGGAAGATGAGTTCATAAGCGAGAGAATGTGGACACGGGAAGGAAACAGATGCAGCAAACAATGTACTCCCACATGCGCAGGCACTGAAACCTCCAGTTCGACGGAAGGGGTGCACGCATGTCGAAGCTGGCGACAACTCATATTCACGTCACCACACCGGGGCAGACTTACTGACGTATTTGGGAAGACGGCTGTGAGGGCATGTTGCGGATGGTGACGCTGCAGTTTGTGCAGTGTGAGATAGAAAATGGAGCGGGTTAGCGTCGGCGGTAAGACCGGCGGGTGGGTTCGAAAAGGGGCAGTAGATTAATTTGTCGGATGCAGGAGCTACCAGTCGGAAAGTGTCGAATGTTCGTTCTCATCCAAAGAAAAGAATTGAGAGTGTCATTAGGGAGAGGCTGTACAACGGGGCACGGTTTTCTTCCGGTGAAAGTGGTCCGATTTTGTGGTAAACCTCGCCTTGAATCTTATAGGAGGGTGGCCCGTGGCCATCGAACATCGTGCCATCCAAGCGCCCGGAGCCACCCAAGGAGGTAAACGCGAACGCCTTGCTGTAACGGCGAAGGCATGAGGACCAGGTCATGTCGTTCTTGACCCGCCAGCAATGTAGGATTATGCGGACACGGCTCTTCAATGATGTTAGCTGAATGCTCGCCGAGGCGCAGGGTCCATGTTGCGCCGATGGTCCAAGCCCGTGTTCCCCTTGTTCAGGGGCCAAGGAGTCAAACATCCATCACTGCATGCGCTGAGGACTGAAAAAGACGATGGTGGTTAGTTCGAACTGCCAGGACCTCAACACAAAAGGGGATTGCGAGACAGGGACACACTTCTATGTTCCAAGCTATGTTCGCACGCAGAGTCACTTCCAGAAGACGAATGCGTCTCACTCGGGCGATGTGCAACCTTCACCGCAATCAGACAAAGACAAAAGAGGGCCAAATTAAGACAAACCTTTTGCAAACTCTGACGTCGTCGTCTTCGTTTTTGTCCAATCGACCTGGTAGACAGCATGACAGCATTGCAGAGAATGGGAAAAAGGAGCTCGAGACGCACACGTCCAGGCAAGACAGGGGTACAACGAAGCACGTGAGCAGCCACTTCTCGGTGCCACGGGTCACGACGCTGAAGCCACAGGCAAGCAAAATTCTATTCTTCTGCACAGGGGATTGGAATTCGGTGACAGCAAAACGCGAGCCTGACAGAGGGAAGTCCCACGTGACGCGTGACGGCGGACACCGTGTGCGACAATGAACCACCGTTGTGAAGTTGGGTAGTGCACTGTGAGAGCACCGAGTGCGTAGGGAAAACAGTATCAAAAGCTAGTTAACATAGCAAACCACCAGTGAAATCTAACAAAGCTGGCAACGGTCTCGGTCTGGTCATGTGAGGACATGTGATCGTTTGGGAAACCGCTTGAAACGCCTACTCCGAAGTGGCTGAATTGATGCCCGCCAACGCACACTGTTGCTCTGTATGAGACCATGCGTACCCCAGAAAAAAAAATTCCGCAAGAAGGAGTACAAAAGCACACATTGAGTGTTTAAAAAATGATTTCGACACGGAAATCGAGGCAGAAGGCGAGCGGGAAAAAAGGTTCGGAGCCCGACAACTCCGTGACAAAGCGATGCCTAATTATTGTATAGATCTTGGGTGTTGTATCTCTCTGCATGTGTTCAATGGATGGAAACTCAATGTTCTGTCCCTCTGCCCATTCCCTTGCACCTGGGGATGTATGATTTACATCCTATGTTCCATGGACGGGGATTTGGTCTTCCATACCCTTCCCAGTCCCATTGGAATATGCTTTGGGTGTTGTACCTCTCTGCATGTGTTCCACAGATGGAAACTCAATGTTCCATCCCTCTGGCAGTTCCCTTGCACCTGGGGATGTATATATTACATCCTATCTTCCATGGACTGGGATATGGTCTTCCATACCCTTCCCAGCCCCATTAGAATATGTTTTGGGTGTTGTACCTCTGACCTCTCTGCATGTGTTCAACGGACAGAAACTCAATGTTCTGTCTCCCAGGCAGTTCCCCAACTTCCCCTGCACCTGGGGATGTATATATTACATCCTTTCTTCCATGGACTTGGTTATGGTCTTCCCTACGATTACCAGTCCCATTGGAATGTGTTTCAGGTGTTGTACCACTCTACTTGTGTTCCACAGACGGGAGGTCAATGTTCTGTCCATCTGGCAGTTTCCCTACACCTGGGGATGTATATTTTACATCCTACGTTCCATGGACTAAGATTGTGTCTTCCACACCCTTCCCAGTCCCATTAGAATGTGTTTTGGGTGTTGTACCTCTCTGCATGTGTTCCATGGACGGATACTCAATGTTCCATCTGTCTGGCAGCTTCCCTACCCCTGGGGATGTATATTGTACATCCTATGTTCTGTGGACTAGGATTTCATGTTCCATACCTTTTCCAGTCCCATTGGAATGTGTTTTGGGTGTTGTACCTCTCTACTTGTGTTCTACAGACAGAAGGTCAATGTTCCGTCCATCTGGCAGTTTCATCAGGAAAAACCTACTTTGATAATTTGTCGATAATTACGATAATTATGATAGAATAGCGATAAATTATCGATAATTTAGATTATCGTCTATTATATTATATTTGCTTAACCCCCCGATAAATTATCAATAAATTATCAATAATGGAAGGATAATCCACAAATAATGGGCAGATAATTTCGACTAAATCATCAATAATCAATGAGATCAAGCGTCCAAATTTTCTTCAAATTTCACGGTTTATTCAAATTAAATAATGTAAAGACAGTGTGATGCTAACGTTGCACGTGCAAGTGGACAAAAAAGCAGGCAGACAAAAATTGCAAGAAAAGACGGGAAGGGTATTTGGGAATCATTCTTGACTGTTAAAGGTGCGTTACTTTGTTGAAACCGCTGGTGGGTATGCTCAGTGCTCAGCCTTCAAGATCATCTCTGCCACCGTGTCGCTGCCGCCGCCGCCGACCTCGCTCCTAAGTCGTCAAGTTGGTGTCAGTGTCGTTGCGGCGGGCTGTTAGGCCGTGCGCGCCGTGTTTGGATGGGGGTCACGGCTGGGCTTGCGGGGAACGGCTTGCGGGTCTTACACGCAGGTGGGCCTTGCGTGTCATGGCGTGGCGTCAGTGCAGGTCTTGCCCCATGGGGGGTAGTGGTGGTAGACTGGCGAAGGGTGGAGGCGGGGACTTGCAAGGCTTGAAGCTTGAAGAGTGAGACGCGGATGAGCTTTTTACATGTGCTAGAAAGACAGGGTGCGAGTCAGTGAGAAACAATATAAAACAAAACAAAAGATAAAAGAAAACTTATCTCGATGCACTGGGCCGAAGCCCAGCTCGTCGTCAGCCGCACATTCGTGGCCATCGTGGTTGTGGGCCTCGTGTCGCCGGTGTTGGTGTCGTCGGCGTCGTCGATTGTCGTCACCATCATCCTTGCTGCCATCATCCTCGTCGTTGCAGCTGTCGTCAGTGGCAGTGGGGACTTGTATGCCACGTTGGTCTTACGTGTCGCAACGGCTTGGCGTCGGGGCGGGCAGGGCTTTCGCGCGACGGGGTGGCGATGGTGGGTTTGCATGTGACGAGGGATGCAGGAGGGGGCCACGAGCTGACGTGGGCGAGCTGCGGCGGTGACGTGGCTCTGTAACACTAGTGAAAACCGATATGAAACAAAAAAAAAGTAGCAATACCAAGGACACCGAGGATCTCCACGCAGTTATTCGAGGGTGTGAAGTTGCCACATACCACCTGCGTGAGGTTCGTGCTGTCAGTTTTGAAGAAGAACGAGGGAAAAAGTGAAAGAAACTGGCAGACAGATGTCCGCGTTCAAGTTCAAGTCGACAAGTCAAGCAAACCATTGTTTAGTCAACCCACGCCACATATTATGTAAGCCTCCGCCGACACTTTTTCCAAAGCCTTTTTTTTTTCACAGTCGATTCAAGTGCGTGTTTCGACCCGTACCGTACTGACATCAATGCCAGGCCTTCTCACTGCCACTGCCATTGACTACTGGCCCCTGATGCGGAACTGCAGGGT
>JAKELH010000330.1:0-86272 GCA_021525015.1 Lactarius pseudohatsudake | reverse complement strand
TACGGATGATGTTTCATTCGCTGGCGGGGAGTTTAGAAATGCCAGAACACGAACAAACACCGATACTCGCCTGGAGCTCCCGGTATGGACTCAGATAAGGATTGGCGTAATCAAGCCCAACCACAAGACCGAGACTGACGAGTCCATCAGCCATGTGGTATACCCATCCGCCACCGTACGTGTGCTTATCGAGAGGCCAACCCATAGTGTGGATGACCTCACCGGGGCGATACTGCTTTGGATCCACCTGCCAAACCTCCTTGACACCGAAGCCATACGTCTGGGGATCGGAGTCCCTTTGAAGTTTGAAGCGACGAATCGCAGTTTTGGTGAGAGACCCTCGCGCTCCCTCTGCCAAAAGCGTAACTTTCGCACGAAACTCCATGCCAGGTTCGAAAGTATCCTTCGCTCTCCCTTTTCGGTCTATGCCTACATCATTCAGTCTCACCCCCGCGACTGCGTGGCCATCCTCGGAGTACAGAAGAGACGAGCCAGCGAACCCGGGGTAAAGTTCCACGCCGAGTTCTTCCGCAATGCCACCGAGCCAAGACGAGAACTGAGAGAGAGACAATATAATTGCCCTTGTTCCCCATCTGAGGCGGGTGCGGAATCGGGAAGGAATATCGCGGAGTGAAGAAGCGCATGGACGATGAAATCGCGGGCTGTGTCAGGGGATGGTCGTCTTTGTCTCTCCAGTTCGGAATGAGTTCGTTCAGGGCACGAGGTTCGATAATAGCTCCAGAAAGGATGTGGGCACCTGTGCTATGGGGTTGAGACGAAACACATTCGCGGCAGGGTACACACTTACCAATTTCGCTCCCTTTCTCGATGACAACTACGCGCACCTCTTTACCACTTTCTTGCTCTAGTTGCTTCAGCCTAATTGCGGCGCTGAGACCTGCGGGGCCTCCGCCGACGATGCAGACATCGACGTCATCCGAGACACGCTCAATAGAGTTGGGGTCTATGTTCTCGTTTCGTCGACGAGCAGATGATTGAATGGCACGAATAGAGACTCTTGTGGGCACACTTCGAGTGCTAGCAATGCGTGCTCGGAGCATTTGTTCTGTGACAGTTCAATGACTTTCAGACCCGGACTCGGACTCGGATTTAAGTTAGCTTCTTAAGGACTGACGCGAAATCACGTGCGACTGAAGTGAACGTGACAGGGACCCCGAAACCGCCGAACGCGTTCTTGTCACGAGCTCTGAGGTGAATGACCGTGGCCACAAACACTGTCACCAACTGCCATGTCGTCCGCATGCACACCAGTACGCTCTCCCCTCCCTTCGCCACGTAACTACTGCGCTCACGCACCGCCGCCTTCAGGCGCATGACTGGTTCTCGGATGTTCTCACAGGAGGCCTCATCCTCGGGCTTTGCATTTCGTATGCACCTCAGGTGTGCCCTACCCCAGTGGTCCCCCCTTCTAACTAACAAAGTCTCCAAAGCATTACCGTATCATCAGCAAAGGCTCCTCAGAGGGATTCAGCCCATGGTTTCTCCTCCTTGGAAGTACCTCTTCTGCATCTGGCATGCTCAACATGTGGGCTGGCTTTCCCCCTTGTTGCTACCGGGAATTTCTCAGTTTGAGCTCCCAGCATTGTTATGCAGCAAGCCATCATTAGGTGTTGTCGCGTCTACGTGAGTTTGGATCCTATTTAAATGTTACCACCACTTAGTGGATATGGCAGAGTGCCCTAGATGTCTTGAAACAGCTGCGGGAGTTATTCAGGTCGGAATGCAGTGGTTGCTTTTTTCTGTTATGTGCGTCAAATTTCTACAATGCTACTGAAGAGGCCAACCGTTTCTGCAGCCTCGTTCTCTACATTATATACTTTCCACCTCACCTCAAATATGTCACCCTAGACATCGTTGGCCACGATTCACAGCCACCAGAGCGCGTCAAGACAAATCTCAAGTCAGACAATTGGCGTCTGTCTATCATATTATCATGGATAGTTTTCATACACCTGTCTGTTTTTCACTTTCATCGAGGTTGGCCCACCTGACTCACTTATCTGAAACAAAATCTAGGGCTTTTTGTACTTTCGTCACCTTCGTACTCATTTTGGACTCGCCTGTAGACCCTTCAGGCTCTGTTCGACCGCAGCTCAGGCTCTGGGCTACCTTCCTTGGTGTCTCCTCCGCCGTTCTCGCGGCATTGCAATACGCTCCTCAAATTATGCACACCTATCGCCTGAAGCTTGTCGGCGCACTCAGCGTACCCATGATGATGATCCAGACACCTGGCGGCTTCATCATGGCGGCCAGCATCATGATCCGGTAGGTTTTTATATTGACCTGCGAGCTGAGGGCGTGTCTCACTCTAACCCCAGACCCGGCACCAACTGGACGAGTAAGCCGCTTGCGCCCATCGTGCGATCTACTTTAACCTTATCCCATTTTAGCTTGGATCATGTTCCTCGTTGCGGCCGTCATGCAGGGAATTCTCCTCACCCTGTGCATCTGTTGGAAAGTTCGCCAGCGCAGACTTCACATTGATGACTTTGGCCATCCACTCGGTATAGAATTCCCACCACCTGAGCCTCCTATCACGCACGAGTCCGAGGATAGAGGATCAATTGACGAGGCCCTCGAAGATACCTTTGACGAAGATCTTGTCTCTATTAGCCACGAAGAAGCGGAACTAGCGCCTCTATTGCGCGACCGTAGGAAGAGGAGCAAGAGACGGAAGTGGTGGACAAGGTGGACAGGAACCACCAGGTGACTCGTGACTCGTGCTGACTTTCTCGACTTGTTTTCACGAATACACATGTAGTATATAGTCATATGTGGTTTCTCACAACTAGCTCCGTATAGGACCTGCAGGCCACAGGCCGAGATATTTTATTCTGGCATATCGAACACCGTTCGCATAACATGGTCTGCCTTCCGCCCGGTATGTTTGATGAGGCCAATCAAGTCCAGCGTGTGCAGCGCGCGCATAAACCGTGCCTGCACGTGCATCTTCCACTCCTCTTCGTCCGCACCGCTGCCCTCGCCTCCGCCCCGAGACAGGTGACTCCGCTGGCTCTCGATGGCCTGCGAGAATGAGTCGTACCAGTCGTACACGTTGATCATACGACCCGCTTCAAGGTACCGGCGGAAGACGATGCTCGCATCAGGAAGTTTCCATATGGGCAGCCGCTCTGGCGTCGCGTCATTATGAGACGCCGGAAGGAAACTCTGGGGCTGAAGAAGGGCGGAAACGACGCTGGCGCGAGGAGCAGGGTTGAGCATCTGCGTCAGCAGAATCAGTAAGGGGGTCATGGAAGTCAGTGAAGAGGGGCTGACCTCGGATGGGAAGGGAGTAGGCCCAGTATACCAAATCTCCCACAACCGGAGGTCCTCAAGATTGATTATATGCTCCCTGGGTTCAGCATCAGCTTTTGCCGGAATGAAGGGAGTGGCTGCTGGGGAAGAGACTAACTGGAAGTATCCTGCAAGCCAATCCCCAAACTCATCCGCGACTCCCGTGGCACCTTCCGCACCTTCCAGCAATTCAGCGAAAGCAGCCAGGCGTTGGCGCACTTCCCGAGTTTCGTCCATGTGACCCGGAAGCTCGTCAAGGAACGACTGCAAATCTTGCAGCAAAATCTGCGTCTTTTCCACAGACAACTTCCTGAGCACACGAAGTAAGATGGGGGGATCGGTCATTGCGAGGGAGTAGAGTACTGCTGACTTGGTCATCATCACGAGGTACTTCCCTTCTCGTGCCAGTCCGCCCCTCAGACTCGCGCTCATCATCTCCAGCGGGGTCGTGTCTACCTCCGCAGTTCGATAACCCAGGTTAAGCATCACTTTCCGTACTCTGAGCAGCACGCCAAATGCAAGCTTGAATCGGCGCAGACGAGAGCGAAAATCTGCCCGCGCCTCGGCTATGGAAGACAGTAGGCCGGTGACGTCGTTTACAGGCCACCCCACTTGTTTCGATGCCAATTCTTGGTGACCAAGAGACCACGAAACTAGTGAGGTGAGGAAGGCGACTCCTTTGGGGTCGGAGAGCTTCTCGGTGGCGAGTCCAGCGGATGAGGTACCGAGTAGTTCGTCGTGTACGAAGACCGTAAGTGGTTCGTCAAAATGCTTGAAATGGGCCAATTGCAGGATCAGCAGCGCTCCCTCAACAGAAGAGGCGTGGCGACAGAAAAAGTCGGTTAGAAAATCGAGCGCTGCGGGGCCAACCATGACATCTGGCTCAAAACGAAGGTCGAAAAATGTCTGACAAATGGTATTAAGTTTGTGCCATGCAGACGAAACATCCTCACACACCTCGGCGATTACCCTCTCAAGTAAAGTGGGTCCCGATGGAACCGTGAACGTGTCCACTCGAAGTAAAGACAGTACAGACTGTGGGTACGTGGTGTGTAGGAAGGAGGGAAATAACGACGACAGCGCGACGACAACTATCAAGGGGAGTTGTGGCACGTAAGAACTGATACTTCTTTGAGCGACGCGTATAATAACGAGTTCGTCGCCTACCTGCAAATGTAGAACATGTCTTGGACAACAGACTCGTCAAATTGTTCGAAGTCGTGAAGAAAGACCACTAGCTGGGGTGGCGGCTCAGGGCCCTCTGAGATGTCAGTACGACGCGCCGAGGGGTGAATATGCAACCTACCAGCAGAGTCACGAAGAACCCCGTACCAGACCTTGAGTAGTTCGATGTCGTAGCTGGCCAACGACGTCACGGGCTTTCGTTGAACTGGGAACACAGCACTCAGCCTCTGAGTCCTAAATTTTGCGATTGTATGCCTCACCATCTTTGCCGTTAGGAGGGTGGTTTACGAACCCAGTCACCAGGGCTTTCATGGTGGACATTATATTCGGGCAGTCGGATGGGTAGAGATGGGTGATGTGCGAGCCGGGTGGTGGGTCATCGTCCTCGGCTTCCTCAGCGTGATTTGTCTCGAGCCGGCTTGCGACGTCGGCCAAGAACCCCTTGCTCGTCGAGGAGCCTAGTCGCTTCTATTTGACGCCGCATACACCCTATACAGACAGAGACATACCGGATATCGCAATCACAGGGAGCTCGACACGTGGCAATCCAGGTAAGATATCATCGTATGCGCGGTGCACGCATCGAACGATCTCATCGACTAGAGGCGCATGAAGGGAGCTGACGATATGCTGAACTCGAGTCTCGACGCGAGCACCAAGTGAACGGAACGTGGAACGCACCTCCATCCTATCGAGACACTTTTTCCACGCAGCTCTGTACAAGTCAAAGCGCGTAACATAACCCCCCGGTAAATCTCTCTCGCGAAATGGGGAGTACTCTTCAGCTAGTATCTCATCGGTGTCGTTTTCGGCATCATCTTCTAGTGGTGTAAAGGGTTTAACCCTATAGCCCCAAACGGACGCGTTACACACCTGTAGAGGTTTCGTCACCACACGGTATGTAGACAACGGGCTGTTGCAGAGTGAGCGTGTATATGAACCCTCAAGAGACGTGACGAACTTGTGTGGCGTCAACGTCGTCGTGAACGAGAGACATTCAACGTCGCGTTCAATCCCAACACGCTGCGTGACCAAAAATGTCTAGATTGTGACTGGCGGCGCTTATAGGACACAGCAGAGTAATCCGAGTCTGCCACCAGGTAATAATAAAAGGGTATAAATTAGAGATCTAGGAGTGAACGGGAGTAAAGTGGGAATAACAGCACTTCAAAGTGTCACAGCACCGTAGGTCGTACACCAAAGTATCGAATATCGACGTACAACAAACTATGGCTTGCGAAATTTTCGCAAGGAGAGGACGCAGTCCATGCATCTCCCAAAAATTACACTAAAAGTAGAAAGGGCAGGCCAACTAAGCCGACGGCCCAGAGTTGCAAGAAATGCCGCGTTGCTGCATTCGAAGAAGCAGAGGTGGTGGTCGAAGCCCGTGGTGAGGTCGACGATGGAGATGATGCACTGGAGCTGGGGGTCGAAGATGACGCATGAGAACGTGTGGGAGACGATATTGAGGTAGATGCCGGCGAGATGGTGCCAAATATTGAGGTGGATATTTGATTGCTATGTGCCGACAACACAGAGGGTGGGACCGGAATCGTAGATGTCAACTCAGGAACCGGTGAGTTGAATGAACCAGTCATGTTGTCAAGTCTAAGTTGGGTTTATTAGTAGCTCAATGTCATCAACGGTGAACTGACGAGAAATTGGGGGAAAATGCAACTAGAGAAGAATTCGTCGTTGTGATCGAGGTGAATTGTACATAGCTGGCGAGAGATAAGTCAGTTGGTGGTGCGACGCTTTTCTGTAAGTCGCGTACTAAGTGCTTGAGTTTGGGCCAGCATTGGGACTCGGCTTTGCATGAAGAGATTAAAGCGGGTTCTCATTCTACACTTGGGGATAAACTTACAGTGAAGGTGAGCGAATGAGATGTGGACACATCGACGGGTTCAATCTGTTGGATTAACTTCTACGTAACCGTTAGGCGGAACCAAACCGACCGACGTAGAAGGACCTCACCTCATTCCCTGAGAATAACCCGACATGACACGGCCCCAAGGTTGCCAGTAGGGGATTTTGGCCATCATCTAACCACTGTACAAGACAGGGTTTCCCGCCATGGCATACAGACTGTGTCGTAGGGGTAATGACCTGATCAGGATGTTAGACAGTTTACAAATGTCCATGAATATGACCGCACATAGAGTGCACCAAAAGCTGTTAAAGAATGAGCTATAGCAGTCACTATTGCGAAGCTGGGGGCGAGACGCATGGGTCCCAGTGTGTGTGTAGAGAAGGGAAAATCAAAAGAGCGTGTCTGGGATAAAATGAAGCAACGAAGACGAGACGAACATGACCGAGGACCATGCTATAGTCCGAGGCTGCATCACTGTGGAACTGTGAACGCTATGGTAACGCGGTTAAACCCGACCCAAATATAGGTCGTGGGAAGGTCGATACAAACAAGGTACGCAGTTCCGACCCTAACCCCTTTAGGCACGGGCGCGACGAGATTGGCAATTTGTATAAAGCTGCCCGACAAGAGTTCTTTTTTTTCCCTCATCCCTTCAACTTCTGCAACCATCTCTTACAAGCCGTCGCTTTCAGCGCGCCCACGCTCTCTTTCCTGTCCCCTCTCTTTTTGAATAAAACAATGCTCTCATCTCTCCTCGTTCTCGGTTTCGCTGCCATTGCTCCCTCGGCTCTCGCCACTGTTTTTGTGGGTATCCTTTACTCGCTCGCATACATTTACTCAACCTTTCCCCTCAAAGGTCACTGCCCCTACCGCTTCTACCTCCTGGCCTGCTGGACAGCAGGCGACAATCACCTGGCAGGATGATGGTAACACTCCCAACGTCAAGTCGTTTGGCCCCAGCCTTATCGGTCTCTATGCTGGAAACCAGCAACAGCAGGTTAACTCCATTCGTTATTCTCTTGTTTCTCCAGACTGACTATTCATAGACTCTCCTGCAAACGATTGCCAGCGATGTTGACGTTTCTGCTGTTAGCACTGTGACGTGGACCCCTGACGCCACTGTCGGCCCCAACTTTAACAATTAGTAAGTGTAATATCACTCATTTGTAAACTAAGAGGTGGCTAATTCCACTCGTCAGCTTTATTCGATTCACGTCTAATGACCTCCCAGACCCTACCCAGAGCCAATTCAAAGCCGAGGCGTTCTCAGCCAAGTTTACGTGGGTTTAAAATGTTCTTAATTGTCCTGTTCGCATCTCACTCGTGGGAACAGTCTCACAGGCATGACGGGCACCTTTAACGCCTCCGTTCAGGCACAGATAAGCGGAACTACTGCCGCGGGGACCTCCACTCCTCTGTCTAGCGGATCGTCCACTTCGTCTCCGTCTGCCACGACCGCGAAGCCGTCGGGGTCATCCTCCAAATCGAGTAGCTCTGCTAGCAGCACATCGACTAAAGCCGCGAGTAATGGTGCTGGTCGCATTGTCGTGCCCAGTGTTGTTGGTGCTTCTGGTGTTGCTGTCATCGCTTTCGCTTTCTTCCTTTGATTTTATACCCCACAAGTCATAGGCTCCATGAATGTCTTCTAGCCTAGCTGATTTATCTACAAGTTTCCTTTGTCTATTTGGGTTGTGCCGGCATAGGTTCGTTTTACATAGTCGCACGGCCTTTACGTTTGCGATAATGACGTTCATGAAGCGTCTACGCTACGGTACTGTGGGTTATTCAATAATAGACGAACCGTGTAAGCTAGCCTAAGACTCGAAACAACGTTCTTGTCTAAGAGAATACCTAATTCAATCCTGGAAATGACAGTAAATCATACAATTGGATGTTTCGTGAAAGCCTTCATGCGGATAACACTGGATGGGTACGAAGCTACAGGAATATTAACGGAAATCGTCACCCTCCGCTTCCCAATGTGAGTGTGTTAGAACTGCACATGCGTTACTAGACAAAGATAAGTCGAAATCGTTGAGACGGTATACTTGGACTTGCTGCAGCTAGATAGTTGCGCGTATTTGGTGGTGGTCCTTGCTCCAGATTCACTAAATTGGCCACGTGTTGTTCCCGGACCTGATCCCACCACTCCCGTGACACTGAACTAACTTCCTCGCCTGATGTCCACTGCGACCACTGAATCTTCCAAGAAACCTCAATCGAAACCCAAAACCAAAGAAAAGCGCCAGGGGCAGATAAAAGCCAGCGGGACGGAACGCCTCAAGACCATTGTGCGCAGATTACCACCGAATCTACCTGAGCACATATTCTGGCAGTCTGTGCAACCATGGGTGACAGATGACACCGTACTCTGGAAGGAATTTTATCCTGGAAAATCGAGGAAGAGGTGAGTGTCAGAGGGTGATCTACGGGCGGGCCTTATAATTGCGCCGCATCGTAAGACAAAACAAAGAGGACGTGCATTCCCGCGCATATATTGCGTTCAAGACAGAGGAATACGTAGCAAAATTCAGTCGAGAGTATGATGGACATATATTCAAAGATAAAGCTGGTATGATCTTGTCCTTACTGACTGGGGGCGAAACCGATCAGCTCGCTACCAGGAAATGAATCGCGGGCAGTGGTCGAATTTG
Source organism: Lactarius pseudohatsudake (assembly GCA_021525015.1). Lineage (NCBI taxonomy): Eukaryota > Fungi > Basidiomycota > Agaricomycetes > Russulales > Russulaceae > Lactarius > Lactarius pseudohatsudake. The sequence goes on along the minus strand of JAKELH010000330.1, from coordinate 77,248 downwards.
CACCATATCAGAAGTTGCCTTTGGAAAAGAAGAAAGTGGACACCAGGAACGCTACAATCGATCAAGGTGCATTGCACCTTCTCGACTCCCACTTCATGCCTGATTAGCAATTCCAGACGAAGAATATATCGCTTTCCTACAGTCTTTGGAGACTCTTTCAACAAAGCCTTACGATACCGACCAACTCTTGGAAATGCTAGGTCCGTATCGTGCACACTTCGTGGGGCGCCCTTACGCCTTCTCACTCTCTTCTAGTTGCTTCGACCGAGCGTCCTTCCATGCCTGCATCTACACCACTACTGGACGCCCTAAAGGCTGAAAAATCTGCGCAAAGGGACAAGGAAGCCATTCAGAGGAATCATCCCCACTACAAGGACGCCGCCCAAGCATCCAAGAAGGAGGAATCCAAGAAGAAGGCCGCCGCTGCCGCCACCGCCGCCACGGCCAAACAAAGTGGTGACTCTGCCGCGCCGTTGGGCAAACGAGCAGCGAAGAGGGCTGCGGCTGCGGCCGCCCAGAAGGCATCCGCTCAGACTAGCGCGCCCCCGCCACCGAAGGCTGGAGGCGCACCTGCCGCGTCCACCACCACCAAACCGCCTCCTTCTCCCAACAAGAGTAAGTCCACACGGGCCAGCAAGCATCATGCATCGGCGCAAGCCCAATCATCCAAGCTGTCCTCCGCTCCGCTCGACCCAGCTACGCAGGTGGCGGCAGCTTCCAATACCCCTGCGGAAACTGGTGCCGGTGCGTCAGCGCCCGCACCGGCACCTGCAGCCGCCGCGGGATCCAACGAAACCGGAAGGCGCACCCGACCAGTGCTCGGCCTTGCGTCTCGGCAGTTCGAGGTCGCTCTCAGCGGCGCAGGCGTATCCAAGGGCAGCAGGCGGGACCGCGGAGCCGAGAAGGAGAAAGAAGCTGCCAAGGACGGACCCCCGCGAGAGAAGAAGGACGGCGGGAGCAGGAAAAATAAGGAAGAGGACGCTCCTGTGCGGAACCCTGTGCTCGTACCTCAGCCGGGCGTCTTGCCTGCCCCGACGATCCTTCAACGCGAGGCCAAGCCGCCACCGCCTCCGCGTCAGTCTCAACAGGCGCCGTCAGACGCCAGCGCTGCCACACCCTCCGGGCGCAGCGGCAAGCGGGGCAGGGGTAGAGGCAGAGGTGGGAACCGTGACAGAGGTGCGCCCCCGCCCCCGGCAGACTCATGATCGAATATCGCATTCGCATCAAAGGATCAGGCGCAATATAAGTGGTGTGTCCTTATTGCCACCATCGGCCGGACGAAACGCTGATTCACGACTAGCATTATCTGCTCGTATCATGGGCGAATACTGCTGGACCGCATGCAGGTCGTTCTATCTCTACGCTAGAACCCGGCATGCTTCTGGCTCTGGAATCCATGTGGAGCGGGCGTTTTGGCACTTCCTGCTATGAACGGATTCTTGATGGCATGGCACGGGTTCATGTGGGCCAGCACTGTGCGTTCGTAGGATAAGGCTAAGAGTACAGTACCTGTCATTGTTGGTAGCGTAGATACTGTAATGTGGCGCTCATTCAATTCAAAACCTCTTCCGGGGCATGCCGTGTCGGGGCTGAAAACCCTCAACCCCCATGTTCCTTGCTCGGTCCAACACAAGTTCCGAACAGTAACGCCCACGCAAATGATACAGCCGGTCGTTTCGTGGTTCACGTCATGCGGTGAGTTTGCATTTTCTTTACTCCGTCTCCCGGCGATTTCTGTAACCTCGAAATGATGAGCGCAAATCACAAATCAAGCTCAACAGTCTTATGGAATCTTTTCCATCTGCTGACCTTATTCTGCAATCCTGATTACTTCACTCCTCTCCCCTGTTCCGTGTTTCGATGTATGCTCATTTGTCCGTCTTTAGATTTATAACGCGAGGTCTTGAAGGTATCTAAGGTGTTCGTCATGTGCATGTGGGGCGAGTTATTGTTTTTATTACGGTCTTACGATCGATATGCCATGCATCCTACTAGTCAATGGTCAATTCTTACGGATGGTCTAGAAGCGAGCGGCGTGATGGCGGGCCTCGTTTAGAGTACGCTGGAGTAATGGTGTACTGTATAGATTACTGTGCTCTGAAGACACGCAAATTTTCGCACACCGCGCTATAGGCCTAAATCTTGACTGGCATGACAATTCGACAAGAAGATCCGAGGACCTTGAAATATACGTTTCCTAGACACGCCTCACCGCTGCGGCGGATGAGATAGCATGAAGTCAATAATTATGCTATATAGCTTCGTACGGTTCGATACAAATGATACAGGTAGCTCGAATGAGCGGGGCCAAATGGACTCGGTCCTCATAAGGCTGTTCCACGCTCGAAACTGGCGCGTATTTCCGCGGTATACTTGTCGTAGTAACGCGCAATCTTTGGAACAGAAATCAGCGGTTATTGACGGTTGCGAACGGAAGGCAGCTCTCACCTTTTTGTTGAAGATACGATTCTTCTCGTTGATATAAGTGACATCTCCTGAATCCTCGTTCGGACGCTTTCTTGAGAACTTGCGTCGCTTGTCGATACTTTTTGAAGTAGTCAATCAACAGACAGGAAAGAGTGGACGATGTAACAACGTACTCTTGATTAATCTTGCCGATGACGCGGTCGATGGCCTCGTCCGAAGGCTTGTTATCGGCATATAGTAAACTGTTCGCATCGCGGTAGAGACTCTCCGATGCCAGCTGCTGCTGATGAGTAGTTGGGACCAACTAGAAATCCGTCGTCAAAATTTTGAAAAGAACACAGGATCGACAATGACCCTACCTGAGAGCCCGAGGCTTGTGCAGGGTCGAAGCCCGTTAATGAGAACGACGAAGACCCATTTTGGGAAAGCGTCCCAGGAGCAAGTCCCATCGCAGTCTCCTTTTGTCTATTGTAAATCTCTAAATCTGGCTTCAGCTTATCGACGTCCTTTTTGTATTTCCGTCGTGCCGCATGCGCGTCATCTGCGAACGAGCCACCAATCAATGGAGTTTGTGAGAAAAATGAGATATCGAACGCACCATGGAACTCAAAGTCGGCTCTTCGCGCCTTCCTTGCGAGCTTCTTCTCCCATTCCTCGTTCTCCTCGATGGTCCACTCCCAGTTCTTCTGCCTCTCGACGTCCTCGCCCCGCTCCTCCGCATCCGCTTTCGACCGAAGTGTCTCGGCCAGCTTACGCTGCTTTTCGAGACGTGCGAGGTCGCGCGCAGCACTCTTGATTCTTGATGATTCTTCAATCACCGAGGCACGGTTCGCAAGTGCGGATGTTTGCTGGTGCCGCGTCGTTGGCGTTGGATTGAACAACATGCGGTAATGCGACGTACCATTTTGCCTCTAAGCTGTCGCATCTTTTCCTTCCTCTCCTCCATCGTCATGGGCTTTCCGCTTGCTACATCTTGATGCCCGTCTTGCTCCTGACTATCGGGGTCCGATGCGTCATCTTGAGGGGGGACATCCTCAACCTCTTCCGGTGTTTGTGGCTCTACCTCGGGCTCCGTATTTTCCTTTGGGCTCATTTCGACAGTGAAAAATGGGACTTCTGAGGTCAGAAAGGGTGTTCGAAGAGTGTAGTAGAAAGGGGTATCAAGTCAAGCGTCTCATTGTGCAACTCAAACAGCACTGCACACCAGTGCTAGCACGTGATGTGTGAGAATCAATGTCCTATTATGGTTTACCAAAACATGTCTAGTAGCAGGAGGACTGCCAGTGAAGAATTCGTATAGTATGATAACAATACAGACCAATCGTCCGCCTTAGTGATGCTGTGCACGCTTACTCGCAAGACGTATGCGCTCCCCGTAATAGTACAGAAGAATAGGAATAGGAATGAATGCGCAGGAAAGGAACGCAAGCAGAGTGCTCGCCCATCCCACACCCAGGTTGTGGTACATTGCAGCTCCAAACAGTGGGAATCCCGCGCCAAATGCAGAGCGAATGAGATCGTTCCCTGCAAGTACACTCGCCGTATATGCTGGGTACGTGTCCGTGAGGTAATTCAGCACCGCGTTCTACGGAGCGCGCAAGTCAGTCTCAGCATCAGCGCCCGCTGACAAAATGAAACTCACGAAGAGAAGGAGCCCGGCGATAGGGAATAGCCCGGAGCCCAGGATCGGCACAATCCAGTGGACGCTGGCCCGAGAGGACCAGCCGAACCAAAACAAACAAATCGGGACGAAGAATGAACCAACGATGGCGACAGGCATCCGCTTCTCGGGTTTGATTTGGCCGTTCTCGTCAAACATCTTCTCTTGAACGTTATAGAGGTAGTAGAAGAACGGGGGAAGCGTGAGAAGTATCCCGCCTAATAAGCCGAGGAATGCGAGACCGAGAAACTGTTCCCTGAAGTGGTAGATTTCGACGAAGACGATTGGGAACGATTCGAACCAAAGGTAGAAGAGGGCATAAATTAGTCCGATATAAAGATTGAGTAGCAGCACGATAGGCTCCTGGAAATTGAGTGTGAACGGTCGAACCAGCACCTGGGTGGCGATATCACGTCCAGTCATGCTCTCGGCCTCAATTTCGGACAGCGATTTGAGTCGTTTGTCGCCTGTGGCTTTCCGAAGACGCTTGGCGCGACGATAAAGAATGTTGGAGGAAGAGGTTTCGGGGAAGAAAAAGAAGAGAAGGGTGAGGGTGAAACCACTCAACCACATCAGTTCCCATATCGTCCATCTCCAACCCTTCTCATGAGCCGCAAACCCGCCGACAATGGGTCCCATCGCGGGGGCAGCTACAGCGAAGGCACTCCAGACTGTGATGCCGTATGCTCGCTTCTTTGGAGTGTATATGTCTGAAACTGTGGCGCCACCTGTTGCGAGCACTGGCGACCCGACGAAGCCCGTAATGAAACGGAACGCCAAAAGCATGCCGAAGTTCGTCGCTAGCGCTGTTGGAACCTGGAGGACGACATATAGGAATAGAGTGAATAAGTAGATGGGCATGCGCCCGATGTAAGGCATCTCGCTCATTGGCGACCAAAGCATAGGCCCTACCCGAGAAAGAACAGTTGAGCAAAGTATCGATTTCAAACATCAATGGGCAACGCACCGAGTCCATAGCCTGCCACGAATAATGTAAGCCCGAGAGTTGCGGCAACTAAGCTGACGTGGAATTCCTGCATGACGTCCACGATACCCGCGGTATAGATCGCAGAGCCAATGTAAACTGAGAACGTCAGGAGGCAGACTTGAAACATAACCCAGACTTTTTTCGCCCGTGACCAGTTCATTGGGTTCTTGGAAAGAGAATCAGTAATGCTACGTAAAGGAAGCGAAAGATGATCTTGGCTTACTTCTGGGTCATCAGGACCATTCCAAGTGACCAACAAAGAATCCCCTCCTTTGGAAGACTTTGGTTGCTCCTTCGCCCCCACGATAGTGAGAGTGGACTGTAAAGCCACCGATTGAGTTGTATGTGCTTCCTGGTCGTCAAACACTCCGAAGCCGCGCCTTGGAGGGTATAGTGCACTATCGTTGTCTTCCACCCCAGGTCCCAGAGTAAGAGTGGATTGTAGAGCCACTGGTCTTGTTGCGTGTGCTTCCTCGTCGAACGCCTCATAGTCGCGCCCTCGGGTGTTTAGTGGATCATCGTGGTCTTCCGCACGTGCTAAAGTTAGAGTAGATTGTAGAGCAACCGATTGGGTTACATGTACGTCCTGTTCGCCGAACGCTCCGAAGCTGCCCCCTCGAACGTTTGGTGGATCATCGTGGTCTTTCGTCCCACGTCCTATCGTAGTTTCCGATGACTTCATCCTTCTGATTGTCTTTTGATATACGTCAGGCGGCTCCATCTCATCGAGATGGCGGAAGTACGTCGGTCCTAGGACAGCGCGGATGACAGCAGCAAAAAACGTGTCATGAAATAACCCAGACATGATGGTCGTGCGAGGCGTGCGAGGAAAAGGTGGGACCAGTAACCGAGGGCATCAGACCTAGTTTATAAGAACTTCAGTGCGAAATCCACGGAGAGCAAAGAAGGCTGTTGCGCTGACACACAGAAGTGATGAGGGAGTAACGGGAATTGAGTAAGAGAGGCGCCGGACGCGTGACGGCGCACAGTCAGAAATTGAGTAGCACGGGGTTACAAGTGGATCTCCAATAGCATAGCCACAATAACGCCAAGTCGCCCAGTAAGTTAGGATGGCGAACGTATTATATTCCTTTTGGGGGAGGAGAGCTACTAATTTAGGTCAGTCTCTGATGACAAATAGTGTTGATGGGAACCGCGGAAACAGACCATGAGTGATCAAACCCGAGGATTGCCAGTGAATGCCGGAAGTCCTGGACTTGAGCCCGAGCTTGGACAGCTGGAAAACGTCAGAACCATAGTCCGTTAGCAGGATCACGGAACCGGGGTAAAACCATCACTTGGGAGACTACTTACAGCCCCATGTTTCAAGCTTCGGCATAGAACAAAGCACTGGCGCTTGCATGGACACTTGGCTGATGCGTTCAGAAAACCTAATAAAACGGGCTGGGTCGTCTGAGTTCCATCGAGCACTGGTAGAGACTCGGCGCTCGGTGTATAACGACGGTTACAGTAAGAAGAAGCTTGATGGAGGTGCAAGTGCGATCACGGTCACGACGCGCCACTTGATTAATCTTGATTACTATACTTGTCGGGGCTTGGCTTTGGCTTCTATCTTTAGGGCTCGTCCCAGCTCAGAGGCAGCCTTCTCGAGCACTGAACGGCACGTAAACATGCTTCGACTTTTTTAGGGTCAGGATATCATTCCCAACCCTGACCTGCTGTGCGACCCTCAAGTTCTTTGCAGAATCAACGAGCAAGGCGGAATTAGATGACGACAAAATTCGAACTATATATGACAAAAATGCGAGACAGTGAGAAGCCTTAGAGCCAAGAAACCCGCCGTATCAAGTGCACAAGCTGTCGCGGTGTTGGATTGAAGGACCGTCACCATCATTACCGGCGCCACGGCGGGATCGCCTATGAGCCCTCCACTGACATATTTCTCATCGTGGATACCAGGTCAGCCCCTTTCTGCGGTCCTTCGTCAACTGTCTTCTCATCCTCTTCTTGGTTGTGATGATGCACTATCTCACGGCCCTGCCAGTCGGCGTTAGGTGGTGCTTGGATACAGTGTGAAAGACAACAGCGAACGTACTTCGTCAATGTCCTCTTTCTCGGATTCTTCTTTGTATTTGGCAATATTCGCTTCGAGTTCGCCTGTGGGAGAAAGCGAAGCAAGTGTCGACATACGCTTCATCGCCGTAATTCCCCACACGGCGCGACGGACTGCGAGAAATCGCATGAGCATGACACCGATGAAAATAAGATGTCGTAGAAACTCACAGCGTGTCTTGGCGTCCAAACGTTTCTGGATATGCGGGAGTAGGTCTGTGGGACCACCAGTCGGGCTGTCGGGATCGGGGACGAAGTGCGGCTTCTCGTCTGAGAGCCACCGGTGCTGCAGCATCTCTGTCGCAGCCGGGCGCTGGGTAGGGTCTATCGTCAGGCATGCACTGACGAAGTCCCTCGCAGTATCGGACACATTCGCCCAATACTCCTCTGTTCGACGTAGGTGAGATGGTACGCATGATGAACTCATACAACGCACCTGGTTCGAATTTGTAGTCTCCTGCGATGATAGCTTCCATCTCCTGTCGTTGGTTTTCGCGGTCGAATGGCGTGTAGCCAGCGAGCAGGAAGTATGTGATCACTCCCATAGCCCATATGTCCACTGGTCTCCCATGACCCGCTGCGCAAAACAATTATTCGTTAGTCTGCATGTCTCGCGATAAGGTCTGTGGCGCCACATACTCTTCTTAAAAATCTCAGGAGCCATGTATCCCGGGGTTCCACAAATTTCGGTGAGTAAATGGAATCGTTCTTCCTCCATGACACGACTTAACCCGAAGTCAGCAATCATGATGTCTGCATCCTCAGAGGGTGTGCGGAAGAGTAGGTTCTCGGGTTTAAGGTCACGATGAACAATGTTACACTCGTGGATGTACTGGACGGCTTTCATGATCGTCCGCACCAAGTCGGCCGCGTCACTACGAGAGTGTCAGCATGGGGACAAGCCACGAAATATTCTACGTACGGTTCATGGTAGTTGCCCTTGGCGCATATCCTGTCGAAAAGTTCTCCGCCAGTGCACAGGTCAAAGCAAAGGTACAAGTTATTGGATGTCTGCCTTTGCTAGTTAGGGGCACGTTTCGTAAACTCGATGTGGAGATGGACCTCGAAATAATCGTGCAACGTGACGATATTCTTATGGCCGCTGGACACACGTTTCAACACCGCGATCTCATTCCGTACCTGGGTCCATGTCAGATATCACGCCACAAACGATGATAACACCATGGTCGACGCACCATGAACTCCCGACCCTCCATGAGCTTCTTGTTAATCACCTTGCAAGCGTAGTACTTTCCCGTTTTGATATGAACAGCTTCTTTTACTATCGCATAAGTTCCACTACCGAGTGTCTTTCCTGTGCGGTACTGGTAACTACCGTGATCAGAATCACGATTTCCATCATTAGTGAACGAAGTCACCTGGCACGGGACGGTCACTGGAGCATTTGGCATCTCTAATGGAGGTCTGGGTGACTTTAGGCGGACGAGGAACGTGTACGAAGGCGCAGCGGGTGCAGGAAACAAGATTGCCAGGAGTCAGTAGCCATCCTATAAATGGCATCATTGCGGACCTACGGTTTCGGCGCTTCGCGTCGGCAACGCCGGAGCATCGCGAGCTTTCTCTGTGACGTCCGGCGCCGATTCGGGCCGTGGCGTGCTGCCTTGTTCAACACTGGCAACTGTCGCACTCGTCTGGTCGTTGGTGCGGACCCCTTTTGTAGCCGTCCCGGACGAGCTGGCAGAGCCAGAGCGATACCCAGAATCTTTTTGACGATCTCGCAGTGACGATACAGGGAACTTGTTGGCAATCTTGCGCGGGATCTTGTTGATAGCGTTAGGACTCTGGCTTTGGTTGTTCCCCATAGGAGTCGATGGTGGCAGGTTGGAAAGCAGGGATTCTGCGGCGCTTATGCAAGTGTGTACGTATTTATGCCTGTCTACGACCGTAGCCCTGCCCTGGATAACGCGAGGCGCTGTCTCGTGGTCTGTAGCCGGTATTATAGATGCAGCAGTGCACACCCATGTGTCTGTATGGACTTCCAATCCTAAGAACTGCTTTTGAATCCGACCCTGCCCATCTTCATCGCCACTCAATGCTGTCCAAACGGAAGCTCGCCACTAAGTTGCCCCTATCCACATCGTGACGCCCAGCCTTTGTCAGCACGCTAACTGATGGTTGCGGCACAGCATAGTTTTTGCCCCTTGTGACGGACTCAACAATTATCATGTGTGTCTTGCTTCGCGATAGAGTATGCACAGACTCACACAGCCGAATGGTCAGACGCTACTAGTTGCACTCAAGTCGCCCACCCCATGCGAGAAACGTCGCATGTGGTCCGCGAGTAGGCATACTGTAGATATCACCTTGCTTGCCAAGGTCATATGGCAGGTCGATATTCCGGGTGAATGGCAAATAAAGCCAAAGTGAATCTCCTTACGTAATTCTTGATCCAATCTGGGTGAGTTCTGCCACACCATGCTACCTGCGCTTCTTCTCGTTTGCTGTGTGAGGAACTTCCTGGTGACTGCGGAAGAATGAGGAAAGGACGAGTCTCCTCCGCAGTCCCGACGGTTTACAAACGGAAGCAGAAATCACTGTATGATTCAAGGTACATACACGACTACACAAGCTGACAGGGAAACAGGATTCTGCGTGCTCTCCTTGATCTAATCTGGGTGAGTTCCGCCACACCATCCTACCTGCGCTTCTTCTCGTTTGCTGTGTGAGGAACTTCCTGGTGACTGCGGAAGAATGAGGAAAGGACGAGTCTCCTCCGCAGTCCCGACGGTTTACAAACGGAAGCAGAAATCACTGTATGATTCAAGGTACATACACGACTACACAAGCTGACAGGGAAACAGGATTCTGCGTGCTCTCGCTATTCGTTCAATCAATGTCGTCGAAATTGGTCGCAATGCCCGCAGCGCGAGAACGGCGTGAGTCTCTACTGCAGACGCTACAGGGACAGGCCACGTAGGATACGTCGTCGAGGGCGACCATGATCACCCCTTCTTCAAACGTGATTATGTCGCCTGTGAGTGAGACGAAAGCGTTAAGGGGAGGGAGGTGATTAAGAGGGTTGTTCGTGAGTGCGTTGATTCCCAGCACCCCGCGTACTGTGACGCGAGCAACATGGGAGGCCTCGTTTACAGTCTGCCATACGATAACAGTGAACGCGTTGATGTCGCCATCGAGCCCGGAAACTCTTCCAGATGCGAACAACCTTGCGGGGCGGTCACCGGAAAAGATTTTGTGTCCGGTTTCGTCCGCCACAGGACGGAGCTGGCAGCGATCCTTAGAGGCCGGAAACGGCAAAAAAAAAGGCGATCGCACCTCCAGGAGATCCCCCATAAACGCGAAATCTTCGTCTGCGCGGAGGGGGCTACGTTCGTGCGTGTTTGGTTGAAATGTAACTACCTGCGGTGTTTCAGTGGGCGTTGTTAAGAGCCGAAAGGGTCGATTGGCGTACCTTAGCGTGTATATCATACAAACCTGCAGTCAAGATTTCGCCTGCATGCTTTGGTTCGTAGCGAAGGCTCCCGATTATTCGGTCGGTTCCGTCGACAGGGACGGAGGAAGACACGACGGCGTCGAAAACAACGTAACCCGAAACATCATCAATGATTCTGGGGTTGTCTAGCCAAGCCAAGCACGAAATGTAAGCAGTTCCTCCGAGAGGGAGCGTGGTTCTGACAGGCATGGTGATTGCTTTAGAGGGTGGAAGAAGGACGGCATGCGTAGTTTTATACACGGGTCACAAGTTGAAAGAGGGGGTATCTTCGTCATGTCTGATCAGGAGTTATGATCTGGATAAGCTCGCAATGTGAGGGTACGAAAGCGCCGCTGAAACACGAATGTAGCGCGCTGCGTACACTGCTTTTCTGTTTGCTCCCGTTTCTTGGAAATGCAGCTGGGCAGCAAGCAGTGGCGGAGTCAGCTTTTGTTTCGGGCACCGGAACAGGAGCAGGGCTGTGAATGGTGGCGGGAAACGAAAGTTTAGTTACACAGGGGTTTTATTCATTCCCCACGCAACGAATCGTGTGGGCGTCGAAAGATCGCGAGACACGACATAAGGACACACCAACGCGCAATCGTCACAAGCAGCGTCAAGCGCGAAGTTACTGGCACCGACGCAGGCTCACGCAGTGCCGAAGATGGGGGGACAGAGAGTCACGACTTAGGAACACACCAACGCGCAATCGTCACAAACAATGTCACGCGGTGACTTCGAGTAGTTACTGACACCGGCGCAGGCTTACGCAGTGCCGGAGATCGAGGAAGGAGAAGGAAGGAAATTGAAGACGATTGGATTGCCATTAACATAGTCGATGCGGACTCCATGTAGTACACGTGCCCTTCAATGAACGCTTCTATGTTTTGTTTACCCGCCGAACCTCAGGGCATACCGTTAACCGCCAAAATTTTAAGCCGTACTGTACTGAGAGTCCTCACTTCGAAACCTCTTTACCTTTGCCTTTGACAGCTTCGCCCTCGACAGTTTCAACATCGTTTCCGTGAGCTTCCTTAAGCGGTTCTTCTGTGACAAAGAAAGGTGAGGCAGTAGAACGCGGTCTCCGCTTCTGTGTGCGTACCGTTTTCACTGATACCCGGGAGGCCTTGAGACAGTCCAAATTGATTCGGCTGAACGTGAACTTCACTCTGCGCCCGTACCACTACGCGCGTGGAAGTACCTGGCTCGGGTTGAACTCCTTGTTCGACCGTACTGGTCTTCGATTGGGCGTTACCTGCGTTTGAAATGGATCGAGTCCCCGTTTGCAGGACGAGGGATGGTTTGAGCCGAATCGGCCCTTCCTCAACGTTCTTCCTTTTGTACGCTGACATATGTTGGATCTCGCCCGGTTGGAGGACGATGATCTGTTCGATGGAACCGTTGAAAGAATCGTACCCCTTGTTGCGGATATGGTAGTGGTAGAGCTCGAAATGGACTTCGACAAGTGCGCCCTTAACAACGTCCGTCACTTGTTCGGGAGGAACAAAGGCGTCGCCCTTGAAGACGCTGAGGGGCACTGCGCGGTAGTCGATTTTGATCTTCTCTAAGTCGGCGCGAAAATCATCCAATATCGGCCAATTCTCCGTGGTTTCGTCCACCACTTCTCCACCGTCTAGATCCAGCGGCGTAGCCTGCGTTCGAAAGTATCGGTAACATTACCGATTGCGACGGAAGAATAATGAACACACCCTTTTTTCGAATACGTGCTCTCCAAATCGGAAATTCTTGTTCCCCGCCTCGGTGACGATGAAATTACGGCGGTCTTGGGTAGACGCTGCCTGTCCCTGCACCTTGGTGAGGACATCGAACGCTTTCTCGAAATCCTTTTCGAACGGTGTGCCGACAGGTTTGACTAGCTGTAGCTGAAATTTGGCTCCTTCCAAAGAACCGTACTTGCGGTTAAAATTGCCGTGGGGCTCGCAGTTCAGCCTGCTCTCCAAAGCCCTGCCAACGATTGACATGACTGCGTCGGTTTTGCTGGCTTTGTCCGAGAGAACATTGCCGTTCTTTCCTTGTTCCCAACAGACGGCGGGAAGAAACCCAGGGCTGCCGACGTACAACTTGGACTGCAACAGTCCTGATCGATATGCGTTCAAATCGTGTTCCATGTTAAGCGGGAAGGAGACACGTGTGTAGATGGGGGATGGGATGTAAACAGGGGACGGCCTAGGGGGAAATCCGTTCTCTTTTATAACGACGTCGTGAAGAATAGGAGGGTATGAACCCCTCTCTGCGGTCTCTGTTGCACCGTGGCACAGCATTTGTCCACCAATGAATCCATCAGGAAACGTACCGACCCATCTCAAATGGCTGTCAAAGGAGGAGATTTACAAAACTCTCCCGGGCACGTTCTCGTATGCAGAAAAACGATCGCGTGCGAAGCTGGACGAAGCTGTTCAGCTTTTGTCGGATGAAGATAAGTCGAAATTGGAAGACGCTATCGAAAACAAGAAGAAGAAAAGGAGAATAGAAGCCGAGGAGCGTCCGTTGGAGGAGACGCCTGTCAGGACCGGAACAGGCGGAGATTGCTTTTTGAAGCCAGTTTCAGAAGAGGTTCGCCAGCAGAGGATTTCAAAATTCATTGACGCGACCGGTAACGCGGCAATGAAGACATCGATTTGTGCTGTCTGTGCCGGGCGATTCTCCCGAAAAGACATCTGTGGTATGAAATTGTCCGATCTACAGCAAAGCCAAAACCTGATTCCTTGGAAACCTCACCCTGCACATCGTCTCACGAACGGGGTACTCCTGCATCAAAACCCCCTCTGCTTTCACGAAAACGACGCCGGGATCTCTTTCGCTGACGTTTGTCTCTCTTGTGCGTCTCACCTTCGTCGAGAAAAGACTCCTCCTCTCTCCCTGGCGAATGGGATGTGGGTCGGCACTGTTCCTGGAGAGCTGAACATCCTCACCCTGCCTGAACGCGTTTTGGTGGGGAGGCACTTCCCTGCTGCGTATATTGTTAAGCTCTACCCCAAGAAGAAGGGCGCTCGGACATGGGCTTCGCCGAAGGGATTGCAAAGCGGATTACGAGGCAACGTGTCCACCTACAGGCTTAACACGGAGGACATCGCTAAAATGGCAGATGGGCAAATCATGCCTCCTTCTCCTTCTATTCTCGCCGCTACCATCGGTGTAACTTTCGTTGGCCCGAAGAACTTACCGGAAAAGACAATGCCTGGCTTCTTGCGGGTAAACCGTGCACGCGTTTGTGCTGCTCTAGTCTGGCTGAAAAATAACAACCCGTTATACGAAAAGATCGTTATTTCTTCAGAGAGGTTGAACGCGCTTCCGACGAACGGTATCCCCTCCGAAATTTTTTCCCTTGTGAGGTATCTACCGGACACAACGATACTGGCACAAGAGACGGATGGGTATGTTCCTGAAGAACCATCTGACGATGAACGTGATCGTAAGTCGTCTCACGCTTTCAGTTGTGACTTGCCCGTTGAACTTTGTTCCCCTTAGCTGTTTCCGACATGGAAACATATGGAGGCGAAGGGGAACTGGATGGTGGGCGAAGTGCGTCGCGTACGACAGGCACGCATGAATCATGATGATTGGAAGAGAACGGCGTTGACCTTACCCACAGACAGCGACTCCGATATCGAGACAGATACGGGAGAGTCCTTTCTCTCTGAAAGTCAGTGCGCTTTCTCGTTGCGATGGTTGGAACGCGTGAAGTGGCTCACGCGTACTCTACATATAGCCGCCGAATCGATTCCACTCCAATCCCTGGGCGTTGTCGACGTCGCAGCCACGAACGTTCAAGAGAACGAGATTCTCGCAAACGCTCTTTCAAATGTTGCCCGTTCTGACGTCGCGAACGGTTGGGCGATTAAACGCAGCAGCGACTTCGTGAATGAATATCCCAGAAGAGGAGAAGACGGGTCTTTTTCTATTGGGTCGTCTGAAAACCCAAATCACTTGCTCGGCAGTTTTCCTTGCTTGTTCCCGTATGGGGAAGGCGGGTTCGAAGTGAACAGGAAGCACGCGGTGTCATACGAATCACATGCTCGGTGGTCCATTCGATATGAAGACAAACGTTTCCGGAAAGATCACCATTTTATTTTCCTACTCTTCGGTGTTTTACAGAAACGACAATTGTGTGCTGCCGCTGTGTTACAGATTTCCAAGCGCTCTTTTCTTCTCAACGAGAGCGCTATCAGGAATTTAAAGCCGTCTGATTTCTGTGCGGCGGCTGCGGAAGAACAGGCTCGCAAACCTTTTTCGAACCCCGTTATCCAATCCTTGCGCCGAAATCTGTCCACTGTGAGAGCGAAGGTGATGGGAACAGATGAATCACTGGATTAAAATCTGTTCACTGATCTGGGGAATGTGCACGAAAAAGAATCCCCCTTCCATCTGGCTCACCATCAACCCGGCTGACACGCAAGACCCGATTGCCCAAGTCCTATGTGGCCAGAATATAGATCTCGACTGTTTCGATGCTTCTGACCACAACCCATCTAATGGTGAAGTCGCTGCGGACCCATATGCCGCCGCTTCCTTTTTCCATTTGATGGTCAACGCGATTTTTGAAGCGCTTCTCGGCATCACAATTTGCGCAGGTAGTGGACCGATCAAACGGGAAACTGGGATTCTCGGAGATGTCGACGCGTGCATCGGAACCAGTAGAAGCACAAGGTAGAGGCACTCTACATTATTACACATGGTTTTGTGGCTCTGCGGGTCGCCGCCCTCTCACCAGATGAAGGAAAAATTGTCGTCACCCGAATTTAGGGCGTCTGTAGCCTCTTTCATTTCAGCAAACATCCGGGCAGATCTCTCTGACGTTCACAGGTACCGACGTTCTGTCGATCCCCCGTGAATCTCGAGTCTCCTTTTCACGTCCTATAGATCCACGCTCGCCTCATTACGATGACCGCCAAAGAAACGCAGAAAGACGAATCGCTCGCACGGTGCAAGTCAATCAATGCAGTACATCGTGCATGAAGCTTGTCGGTGGTCGTTTCGTCTGCAAACGTCGTGCCCCTTTTCCGTTAGCGGCAAAAGACTGGATTGATGACAACGGAAATTGGGGCCCCAAGAGATCGTATGGTTACTTCAACAACTGGAATCCGGCAATTTTGCAGTGTCTGCGGGCTAACCATGACATCAAACTGATCACGAATGGCATCGAGACAAAGGACATCGTGTGGTATATTACCCATTACGTGGCAAAAAAACAGAACTCGTCTTCCAATATTTCTGCTCTTCTCGCAAAGACACTTGCTTTCCATCGCACAAAAGAGCGTCTGACAAACGATTTGAAGACGATCAATAAACGGCTCATCCAGCGCTGTGGCAATGCGCTTAGCCGCGAGCAGGAATTGAGTGCGCCAGAAGTGATCAGCTACCTGATGGGATGGGGAGACCGATTCATCTCGCACCGCTTCGAAACGATTCATTGGCATTCTGTCGTCCAACTGCTGAAACAGACCTATCCTATCCTTAACACGCGGCCGTCAGTAGCTCTCTTCTTCACGGTCTGGTGGTATGCATTGACGCTTGCTATCATTGCCACAGACAACACCTATCACACTCCGTGCATGCGGGGTCACATGTCCCCGGCGCCACTTCGGACTGTGAACAGGTGACACTCAACCGTCGCTTTTGCTTTGATATTGTAAATGACGGTCTGTTGAAGGACGACGACACTGTTAACATTCAAATGGTGGAAGGTCGTCTTCTCTTTAAGGATCAAATCCGTGAATACCTGGATCGCGGGGAAGCCTTACTGTCCTGGAATTTCCTGGACTACTTCCTTGGAACGTACGACGGGAAATTCCTTAAGGAAAAGACGTCGGCTCGAGGCCGGCCTTCCAACATACGCGTTCCTTATCGAGAAGGCAGTAACCGCGACGGTCATTGCAGAGTACTACGATCTCCTGGACATGAAACCATGCCATATTTTTCAGGGCAATGGTTCCCAAAACGAGACGAAGCAGACCCGAACGGTCTCTTTTTCGCGTGCATGTTGGCATTGTTAAAACCTTGGGCTTCACTTACCGACCTCAAAGGAGACACGGAAACGTTTCAACACGCGTTCCATGATTTCGCATCTACCGCTCCCGATGACACGTTGGCCACAATTGCTAATATTGAATTCTACCATGAATGTTCAGAAAGCGCGAGACGACATACCGAGGCAGCCGGCGGTACGGACCATGACGACGAACAGTCCGGTTACATCGACGGCGACTTTGAAGACGTTTCTGGTCAACAGATACTTGACGTCGACAATGACAACCGTTTCAGGAAAGAGATAACTGACGACGAGATCTTGAAGGCGATTGACCGTCCATTCGCCCCTAGGGAACTGCTGCACGCAGATATCGCAGTCAACATCGGTACCGACTGTGGCGCTCTCGCCGATCTGCAATACAGCGTAGCATACTGTGAACCTGCACGTCCTGCTACGGCGACGCAACTAGATCTCTTCCCGCATTGGCAAACTTCTCTCGATTCCGGCAATGTCACCATACCCGAAGACGACCCGATGACTGTGGATGAAGACCATGGCGTAGCGAAACTTGATGAGTTCACCGAGACTCGGGTTTACGCAGCCGCGGAACCGTCCGTAATGAACGTTCCGCAAGATCGCGTTCACCGCACTTCTCCTCCTGCAAGTTTGAATGAACGTCAGATGATGGTCTACAACATCGTTTGTGCTCATCTCCACGCTTCCTTAACGGACAAAAACCCGCCACAAAGATTGATGATTGTGCACGGTCCCGGCGGGACGGGAAAGACCACCCTGCTGAATGCGATCGCGAAAACTTTCGCAGATTCAGGTGCTTCCACCCTTTTGGCAAAGACTGCAATGTCTGGCGTCGCTGCAAGCATTGTCAATGGTCAAACTCTGCATACTTGGGCGGCTTTGCCGTTGAACAAACCGGCGAATGGCAAGTGGCTCACTCACCCTGGAAAAGAAACCGGCAACAGAAGAAAACAGAACATTGCACACTTGTTATGGCTGACGGTTGATGAAATGAGCATGATGACGTCCCCCTTACTGGAGCACCTCTCCCAAGTAACGGGAGTCGTCCGAACAGGGCAGAGTACGGGTGACGCCGCTTCGTCTTTTGGTGGTTTGTGCGTCATTTTGCTAGGCGATTTTCACCAGTTTCCTCCGATTGCGAACGTAACGCGCGAGCTGTACAACGCGCAGCCCAACGACAACGATTGCTTAATTGGGAGACATTTGTTCGAACAATTCGACATTGTCATCAGGCTTGAAGAACAAATGCGAGTATTCGATTCCGGGTGGAACGATATCCTCCATCGTGCCCGCACCGGCGACTGCACAAACGATGACATTTCGGAGATTAACAAACTCGTATTGGGAACGGCAAACTGTGCCGTACCGGATTTTGCTAACCCACCGTGGAACGACACCATTTTGGTCACTCCGCGCAACGCGGTGCAGGCATTGTGGAACGAAAAGATGCTGGAACAGCATTGTCGTAAAACGGGGCACACTCACTACGTGCTTTACGCGATGGACAGTTGTCGCACAGGCCAACTAACCAAAGAGCAACGATTTGCCATTGCTCAGCTGAAAATGGACAAGACGGGTAGGTTGCCCGGCAAAATCAATCTAGCCATTGGGATGAAGGCGATGCTCCTCGCGAACACTGCACCCCATATGGGGCTGGCAAACGGTACTCGGGGAGTGATCGACGACATCATCTTGGATCCAAGGGAACCGCTTCCACGTCCCGACTGTACCCATGTACAACTCTCTTTCCCTCCCGCTGCGGTTCTCTTCAAACCGTTTGGCAAGAACACGTCCTCCGTGCCTGGTCTTCCCGAAGGTGTTCTGCCCCTTTTCCCTACGAAGCAGACTTTCAAAATTGGCGCGAAACCTCGTGTGACCATTCACAGACAACAGTTCGCACTCACTCCGGCTTACGCTTTCACTGACATCAAATCGCAAGGCCAGACGCTGGAGTGTGTAATCGTAGACATCGCAAAACCGCCTTCGGGATCGTTAACCGGTTTCAACGCTTACGTCGCTCTTTCGAGGAGCAGAGGAAGAGACACCATCAGACTGCTCAGAGATTTTGACCCACGGCTTTTCACCGTCCATCCCAGTGAACAGCTTCGAAATGAAGACGACAGGCTAGCTGCGCTCGAAACCGCTACTCTGCTTCGTTACAGATCCGGAGAATTCGGCAGTTTCTGCGCCCCAACGTCACAACTTACAATGGTGCGTTTCCACTAGTGAGGCGATCACACATCGCACATCTCAGGAATTTGCTTACAGATTTCGTAATGGCGGGTGGGGAGAAGGAGGGGAGTAATGCGCGTGTCCGGATTGCGTTCGTAGACTACTTGTATGCTCATTTGCCTCTGCTTTGGCCGTGAAATTACAATGGCCATAGTTTCTGGCGATGGGAAAACGAGCATAGTGTGTCCAACGCTACAACTGGCTAGAACACCAGTACGACTCGACCGCGATTCCTGGAACTGCACCGGTAAACGAGACAAGCAAGGTTACAGTCGACAAGGTCGACGCCTAGTAGATGAGAGCAAATCCGATTCTGAACCTTGCGACCGCAGAGACGTCGGCAGAAACCGGGATCTTTGACGGGATCCATTTTCGTTGGTTGGAAATAGTATCCGGAATGCTCACAGATACACAGTTCCAGTGAGGTCAAACAATTGGCTGTGTAACCACGTTCGATACCGTGATGTTCAAATGGCAGAATACAACTACTGAGAATCAACGAGGCAATTAATCGCAACAATGTACTTCATTACAAAGTGGATATAGTGATCATCGGTATATGTGTGGCTATTCTTAGCTTGATTCTTAGACCACACACCTTGCCACACACTCGGGGCTCTGCGGAGGATATAAAGCGACAAGACCACGCGATGAAGGTTTTCATCACACTCCTCTTGACATAGCTCGATGCCTTTAAGTAGTGATAATGAATTCGGGTTTATTCCAGCTGCCGAGACTAAAACTCACAAGTGAATCTAAGAGCGAATCTCAAAATTCCTGACTTTACGCATGCTGTGACAGTTGCCTCATTGTCGCACAGACATTTGGGCACTGGTTTTGATAGCTTCGACGAATATAGCTTTCTGCCGTAAAGCAGGCTGGGGCAGGACTGTCCAGATCGGAACTGATTCGGTCTCATCTCTCTTGAGTCTAGTACAACCACAGCCTTCCTAAAATGGGCAAGGTTGATATACCATTGCCTTCGCCCAGTTAGCTCTGCTGTTAAAGTCTCTACAGCCTGGTGTACGACTTCTACTTGCACCCTGCCCGCCCCTGGCGCCCTCTGGCTCTGGTCTTGATGCTACCACCACTTCTAATCATTAGATCAAGAAAGACGACACTGCAATCTACGTCACTGTCAAAGCGACCATTCTCTCTCACGGCATTGACCCGTGCAGCTATATGATATGTCTAACTGTTAGACCTGGGACCCTGAATGACTCTTTGCCTACGTTCCCTGCCTGGGACTCCCGATGCTTTTTCCCAGTGGCGAGAAATATTGTCTCCCCAGATGAATAGACATTCGTGGCTAGGGAGCGATCTACAAGACCAACCTTTGTCGGTGCCTCCGTCTTGGCACTGCGACGTGTCTGGGCCTGGCCCTGTGATGTCTGACCGCTGCTGGCGGCTTTGGATAATAGGTGACCGTGCATCATCGCGGGGGAATTCCTTCGAGTCTAGACCGCGTATCGGATTTCCATGTCATTGATTTGGGGCTCTTTAGCCTCCACACCCTCGACCACAAATATCCTAGTATAGTGGTAGCGCCAACGGCTTGTTGAAAAACCCCTGTGGCACCTGCGTTGCATCCGACTACCGCCTAAAGGTGGTTAAGACTCGAACAAGGCAAATTTTTGGCTCGGAGCCCGGCTGCTCTCGCATCCACGATCAATTTATTGAAAAGTCTGTCAGAACCTAGACTCTGATCGGGCCTATGTCACTTTTTGAATGGAGAAAATGTTGTAGGTGTGGCATAGGGATCTATGCCATGGCCACAAGGTACCAGGCGGCGATCAATGTTATTATTAGTGGAATAAGCCTGTGCAACACTCGACACTCATGTGTCCAGAATATTTCAGACTCAAAAAGTAGAGCCTGGAGCTGTCAAATCTAGCGTGGGTCCTCGTGCGGGTACCCATCAGGATAGTTGTGGTCACACGACCTTTGCGTGCAGGGCTGTCCTATGGATTTACACCAGCATGATAAGTATGACGATGGTGCCTGGGTGGGATTACAGCATAGTTTATTCGCGCCGAACCCTGCCATGGGGATGAGAACCATACGATACGATTAATCGCCAGTAAAATCCGTGAGAAAGAACGCTCACCATCGACTATGAGTACAGTGTACTTGGCCACAGTCCAAGCTGAAACTTCCGAGTACGGGTTTTCGATGCCAAGCGTGAGAAACGCCGCTTGGTGTGTCCCGTGCTCGTGAAAATACAAACCAAGCGGAAGACTGGATATAGATCAAAACCGAGACCACAGCCCTGCCCTTCGCCTCCAACTCTCCCTCTGCCTTGTCACCCGTAAAGAGGCTTGCAAAAATATTGTCGAGATGGATGGCTTCGGGATTGTTTACCTCATTGACAACGCCCAACAATTTTGGTCGGGTGCGTTCTGGGGAAGGCCTATCCCGGCGCAGACTGTTAACACCTTTTCAGAGCTCGAAGACATCCTAAAGATCCCGGGAAATGCCTCGCTGTCCCTTCTAGACGCCACGCTGAAGCGTTCGATAGCATTTAGCGCTTCGTACCATGGTGCGTCGCCAGAAACGCTGTGCCTTACAATTCTCAGTTTTGGCGCATACAGAGCATTATCTACAGAGCCCTCTTCAGCTCGAACACGCGTGTAATCTCATATTTGACTCGGAGCTCTTCGCGTTTCATTCGGAGCGTATGTGTGAAATTCTGACCGACGAAGCAGCCATGGTGAGCTGTAGCTGTGCAGAGTTCCACGTGCCTAGGCGAACTAACGCCGGATCCATCAGAACACAGACCCACATGCCCAGTTCATCCTATTCAGCATCCTGCTCCTCTACGGACGACGCAACCCAGGTTTCTTGCGGTCTTACAAACGCTGGCAGCCGTTGTTTCCGCTCCTCATGGATCACGTTCTCGTTGACATTGATCCCGATATCGAGGACACATTTTCCGGTTCAACGTCCACGTCAGGTCCGAGCACAGGTTGGAAGGGGCTAGCAATCGCCATCGAGGCAAGACTGCGCTCCCTATCCGTGCGACTTTTGTATGAAGTGTGCCGATCGTCGAAGTTGACCATTGCAGAACTCAGTATGTCACCATACCACGCGCCTACTGTTCTGCTCCCTCATCTGGCCTTACAGAAGTGTTTAATGATAGCTTTTTGGACAAGCTATTCGACCTTGTCGAACAAACTCGCAGCATGCATGACGAAACATTCAACTATTCCGTCATTAAGCTCATCGTCCGTGTTCTATTCGTTTTACTGCTTGCTGCTGTCTGAAAGTGACCGTAGATCTCACTGAACGAACAATTCATGGTCGCTGAACTTGCTGCTAAACCACAAAGTGATATCACGAATGTCACAAATTCACAAAATCGTGTATTGCACGTGCTAATACGGCGACACGGTACGAGCCAAACCTTTGGCGAGAATTTGATCTTCATGTTAAATCGTGCTAGTGAGTCTCACTTGTGTGTGTTTTCTGGACTTATTTGAATCAGCGTATCAGGTCGTACCCCTGAGGACCTTGTCATGCAACTACTGGTCTTGAAGATGTTATACATTCTCTTCAATACCAAGGGCCTGTCAGAGTATTTCTACACAAATGATCTCCGCGTGCTCGTGGACGTCTTTCTAAGGGAAATTGTTGATCTAGACGAAGAGTCCGAATCAGTCCGTCATTCTTTTTCTTGGGCAAGATGCTAGGATCTAATTCTGAATCTTTTTATATAGCTCCGACATACGTACCTTCGCGTACTCCACCCACTTCTCACCAAAACGCAATTGCGTTCTCTCCCATATAAACGCCCTCATATCGTTCGCGCACTCGAGTCTTTGGTTGAACATGAAACTATCCGCGAAGTCAATTCAACAACAAAACGTCTTGTCGACCGATGTCTCAGTGGCGAGTGGTGCGTCCAACACCGTACGCCCCACAATGTTGCACGGGTATCCGCAGAGTCCGGTATACAGCGCACCGAGAGCCCAAGTTGCGATCGCGTGGCCGCTCAGTCGCTAACCCCGAAACTTCCAAGTGCCTCCGCCCCGCCATGTGCTGACCCCTCTATCTCGCGCCGCCGCTCGATTAAAGGCAGTCGGAGCGCGGAGAACTTGCGCGGTTTGGCTGCAACCAATGGAAAGCCTGCGTCGCGCGGGCTTGAGGTTCTCCGTAAACCCGCAAACGACAGCTCTCTGCATCTCGCCAGTGCGACACCACCTCCTACGGCGACCGCCCGCCGCAACCGCGATCGCACTGGCTCAGAGACGCTCGCTCACGAGCGTTCCGCCGATCCACATCCTCGCCCGCATTCCCCGGGCTCGCGCGAGGTCTCCCTACCTGTCCGCCACAACTCAGTCGACACGCTGCTCTACGAGCCGACGCCCGCGTCGCCCATGTCTCCCGGAGGCTGTGCGCTCGCCGTCCCGCCTGCACAGCCGCAGCTTTCGCCCATGTCTGTGCGCTCCTTTGACGGGCGTGTCCCGCCTAGTCCCGCGGGTAGCGCGGTGAGTGCCACGTCGACGGCGAACGGGACAAAGAAGGTCCAGCGCCGCTCACCACCCGCACCGCCGAAGCGTAGGAAGCCGCCTGCGGTGCCCATGCGCGTCGGCATGACGAACGGCGGTGCGGAGTTTGCTGCTATCGCCTCGTCGACGTCGGCCCCGGCGTTGGGCAAAGTCGGGAAGGTCTGAGGATTCGGTGGTGATGCTCGGATCGACGGTAAGGCGGTGGTGGAGGAGTGTCGGCGCAAGAACTTGAAAGTTGGACGGTGTCAGGACATCTGTACTTGGTTTGCATGGTTTCCCCTCAATTTCATTACTTCTTTATGTATCACCACTGTGAGCAGGTTCTCTATCTATCTATTGCGCTTTGACAGTCTCATTTCGCAATGGGGTAGACGTACTGTGTATTATACGCATGCACAACACACTTCGATGGTTTCTGCGGTTGGCATCTTCGATGACGACCGAGTTCGTTGGAATAAAAGTTGGCTGGCCGTCCGACTACCGATACCCATGCCTGATCTATTCGTGACGTTCCTTTCGGGAAGTCCAGTGCATGAAAAGAACCCTCGCCCCTCTTGTTGGAAATCTGCCTCATGCGCCCTGCGCCCACTTATAAGTCCCATCTTGGTTTCATTACTGATGGACACTGGTATTACTTAGATGAAGGTAAGCACAGAAGACATACCCCCTATATGTAACTACACTTCCGCAAGCCCCTTGTGGTCACTCGTCTACCTTCTGGTCTCGATCCCGTCATGCGCGGTGACTGGTCCGCGGTGGCCAATTCACCCCAGACCCTGGCCAGGTTCGCACGGCCCACACTTTGGGTACCGTTCGCGACATGAATCGGCTGTGACAGTGCTGCGCTGAATTGTATACGACCACTTTAAAAAAAATTAGTACGGAAGGCTGTCTATGACCTAGATACTCCTCCTCGATTTCTTTACGAGTGGCCAAAGGAGTCACACGACACCATCGACGAGCCTAGTTCATAGTCCTCTGTTCGCAATCCGGGGTCTTCGACCCCGGACCTAATCCCGGACCGGAGCAGCGAGTCTTACGGGACACCCGAGTCCCCCGAAACAAGTACTGTAAGTTACATCCGCCGCGCACGTTTCGGAGTTTAAACATATTATTCAGAGCAGCTCCTCATATCTGTACAGCAGTAAGGTACCGTATCAAGCGTCGCCAGCTCCGGAAGGGCCGTCCTTTGCACTCATTCCAGTAACCACATGATCACACGTCAATCAGAGCCATCGCCGGTCCCTCAGTAACTTACTCGTGCCAGACTGCCAGGCTTTTCCCTTTTATTTCCGATTCCATTTTGTTTCCAAGCATTACCTCTTTCCACCTCTATTTCGACACCACTTCTACCCCCTGTTCCAGCTTTACCTATCCCAGTACTTTCTTATTTGCTCCCATTTACTTTACTTTGTGATCATTTCTCATTAAAATGTAGTGAAATCCGTATAAAAGAACGTCTCTATGCTCAATCAACTAAATCTTGTTCTGTTTTTCAAATCCCCTCTGTGCCTTTGACTCCTCTTCGCAAAGCGAGTTTGAAAGCCTCTTGACTCCTCATTGCCGACTACGCGCTCTCGCTCTCTCCGACTTGTCACTTGACCAGCTACTACTTGCCCCTGCTCGTCTCACAACACCAACATGTCTCTTCGAGGTTCAGACCCTACCGAGTCTATTTGCGCCGTCCTAACGTGCACTTCAAAAGAGTACCAGGACTTGTACGACAACGATAGGTTTCTGACTGGGGCTTTGTCTGACGGCGCATTGCGGAATATCATCCATCCGAACGGCGCGAGGCTGCGCGCAGCCGACTCCCAATATCACCTCGATGACCTCTTGTGTGCCATGTTAGAGCACGCGCCACACCCCTTGGGACGGCGATACGTTGCTGTCTGTCTCCATGTTGCAAATCAAATGAGTGAAGACGAGGTAGTCAATATTGCGAAAGCGTGGCTTCACTATTTACTACTCCCTAGTTCGTTCGCTTGTCTTTCCCTTTTCCTTTGCGTTTACTGATTCCTCTTGGTTCAGTATTGGCAGCCTCTGTAGCCATAAACTCAGAGCCTACCAGCAGCCAAACTTTCACCATCGACACGCACATCGAGTCCGCCTCTCCAGATGACCGGTCCATTCTCAGAGACAACGTGAGTATCGTTTCGTCTTCTCACTATGGTCTTCTAAATGTATTTTAGGTCGCTCACCGAGAACAGTATCGTTGTGCGGTCACAAAGATATTCGATCGTACTCGTGCACTGAAACTCTACATGGAAGGGCGCGCTGGGGAAATTCCTAGGAAGGAGGCACAATCTCGAATGGAAGCCGCACATGTTATTCCCTTGATTAACAATTTCGACGAAAGAAGCATTCGTAGCCTAGAACTCGTGAGTGATGGAGTTCTTTCGTCCTCACAACCCACATCTTCGTATACAGACAGACTCTGCTCGCACTTTAAATATGTTTCGATCCTGGACGAAAATCGACTTGGGAACAGTAGGACCGACTCTCAATTCTCCCACGAATGCCATCTACATGTCGGTAGACGATTGTAGCGCCTTCGGGCATTTCGACTTTTATCTGGACAAGGAGATGGTCAGTTTCTTTCGTGGTGACTTGTTCCTGTTGGCCTTGAGGCTAACACTATTTAGTACCCGGATATCCCCAACAAGTACAGAGCGCGTATGTGCGTAGAAGATGCACTTCTTTTAGGCGACGGATCAAGTGAAGCGGATGTCGAGTTTCCATCTGTGGAGGAATCTTTTGTTGAACCCCCGAACCCTGAGTACCTCGAAGTTCACGCAGCTTTCGCTAAAGTTCTGAATATCTGCGGGGCGTTCGATTTACTGGAGATGGACGAAAGTGATGATGAAATGGATGCGACTTGGCGCCTGGATGATGAAACAGAATCCGTGTCGTGCCTTCTTTCCGGACTAGTAATCACATCATAATAGTGTACAGTATTTGTATTGGCACAATGTTTACTCTTTTCCTGTCAACGATATTGAGGCTCAAAAGAGATGTGCTGGTCATGACATCATCCCGGGAGGCTTGCGCTGCCTTTGCTCATAGCCAACTGTCAGGCCCACTCATCCTCGTAGAGCTACAGGTTCTCGTGTTCACGACGGAGCTAGCGTAATGAGTAGGTGCACACTTAGTCAAGGGTTCTTGCGTGATCCAATGCACGGGCGTGGGAGAGTCGGCGAGAAGAACGTGGGGCTTCGTCCGGCGCGAGATCTGGCGCACATATCTCTATTTGTCGCAAAGCGTACATCCCTGCGATTCAACGAGAATAGAATGCGGCCAGCTCCCGTTCGCACTTGAGTACTGGGGTAGCGACGCCTTGCACCAGTATACAGCACGCTCATCTCCCAGCTGCTGGTATTGGGTCAGAAGATCTGATCGTGTTACACAATACAAGTACACTGGTAGGTGGCGCGCTGCGAGCGAGGGTGGGCGGCTCAAATGTGGGCATAGATATCCGGCGTCCTACTGCACACTGCAAGCCTCATGGGACATGAGGAGATATCAGCAAAGATGCATTCCCTATTCCCTTCCGCAGACTATACGCGGACCAATACACCCATGAATAAGATCTGTACGACAGCAACGAGAAATAGGAATGTGATACGCCGGGATCGTTGTGCACGAGAGACGGTACCAACGGCTCCTGGGGTCGCACCAGCGTCGGGTGAAACGACAGAGCGCAACGAGCGGAGCTGCGAAGAACGTTACGAGAGTATAGGCTCGAGCGCATCTGGTACGCACAAGAAAGAATGTGTTCGCTATGAACGTGTAGATAAACGCGACAGAGTAGTGTGCGTGATAACCCGACAAGCCCGACCAGGAGTGTTGCGGACCGAGCCACACCGACATCGGGTAAGCGTAGCGCGGGGGAGTGTCGTTGAGGCGAATCTGATTTCGCATGCCGTATCCTAGGAGAATCGACATCGCTAAATTTCCTCCTTCGGTTCCCAGGCACAGGGATGCCCGCGGGATCCTCTTCGTGAGGGTACAAGCTCCCTCTTAACGTAGTCATTGTCGTTTCCACCCAGACTTGGCGAATTAGACCGGCTATGGGAGGGCGATGTCACGGTGCGGTCATACCTTTGGTCTTACCACACGGAGCTGTCGTAAATGAGCGCTTTACTCTTTTGACTAGTTCACGTACACGCGCTTCGCGGGACCTGGCGTCCTGCTCCCCTTTGGCTGATACCCCATTTGAATCCCTCTAAATTATCCATGTGGTTTTCCCACTGGCGCACATGTGGGACCGCCCATTATCAGGATAGGGTCGGTCAGCATCGCCACAGTGGCAGTCCCATTGATTCGCTTCTTGATCGCCTCCAGTGAGGCCATAATGTTTGAAAACGACCATTTGCGAGGTACGCCAAGACTTAGATAGGTAAAGGGTGAAAGTCGAATAAGGCACGGAAACGAGAGGTTACCTTTCTGAGTATTCTTGATCCATGGTCGGGCGTGTATGTATGAACAGAGTGGCAAGTCTAAAGCAGGGACAGATGACTAAATCCTGACACACTCCAAAGTGATTGGGGTTGGTACCGCCACACAGATACAAGAAATGCTAGTAAAG
Organism: Lactarius pseudohatsudake; assembly: GCA_021525015.1. NCBI lineage: Eukaryota > Fungi > Basidiomycota > Agaricomycetes > Russulales > Russulaceae > Lactarius > Lactarius pseudohatsudake. The sequence continues at coordinate 49,296 of JAKELH010000330.1, read as the reverse complement.
GAAAGGCTAAAGTCGGCTGACATGGGACATACAATGACTTGTTTTCCTGTAAGCTCATAACCCTGGGCCGACCCACCAAATATGATTCGTATCTCCTGCCTATGGCATAGGAAAATCTAGAAATGAGCGTAATGAGCACGATGGACGTGAGAGGGTGTAAACAAGAGGAGGGTCAGTATTAGCATGGTTGATCGTCAGCGCTCGCCGATAATGCGAACTTAGGGCTTGACTTCTATTGTGTTCGATCCTACCCAAGATGTCGAAAGACGAGACTCACTGAATTTCCCTCTCACCATAAGCCTTAAGGTACCTTGCTGTCTACAACAGAACCGGTGTTAGCGTTCGTTCAAGAGATGAGCAAAGGCTCAAAGGAGAGCTCAGAAATTTGGGTATAGATGAAAGATAGTTCATGAGCACAAAGGCTTCCAAGTAGCGATTCAAAAAGTAGTCGTCATTGCGAGAGAAAACAGTGGAGAGGCAACTTACCAGCTACCAAGTGGCCGCTCTACGATCAGCAATGATCATTTTTAAATAAATAAAAAGGAATCAAGGACAACATCGGAGCCATGGGCAAAAGGTCCATGGGAAAACCAGGGCAAGTTCAAGTGTAGCACGTGCCCCGAAAATACTTCACGCGAACTAGCTACCACTGGCACTACTCTCCTCCTCCTTCTTGCGGAAATCGCGCTGAATACGCCCCATTTTATTACAGTAGTGACATATTACATTTGGATGATCCTTGCTCTTGCCAGCGTGTACTACGTTATGGGACGCTAAGGCTCACTCTTCCGGCCTTCCTCATTGAAGAATGGGAGTGGTAATATCGCTATACCTGAGGAAGATGCGGGGCCAGAAGTGAGCAAGGTCATCTCCTCACGTGCGACCATCACCGCAAGTGGTACTATGCGCATTAAAGTTGGCTTTGTCCACCCTCTCAATTCACCGAGCCTCTCCGACTTTGTGGAGACCTACGGTCACCTACAACTCTCTGATCAAGCGTTCTCGTCCGAGTCTTGTTTCAGCACCACTGGTGCGTATCCGTGACCCCTAGTGTCATGTAGTTTACGGTGTTTAGTACAGACCCAAGGTATTGGCACAATTCGCTCCAATCTGAGTATGAGGATGACGGGTTTAGTTCAGACGAGGTAGAGGGTCGGCTTCGGATGATGGAGACGATGCGGACCCAAGACTATTACGCTAGACTGGGATGGGGTCTTCATCCCAGGCCATCGCCCAGCACCCCCATCTTGATCCCCATCGCACGGTCTGACACCAGTGATCGCCACGGCTCTGTCTGTACCCCCCCACTCCCCGAGATACCTCCGACTGTCAATCCCGAAGATAGTCACACTGCGCTCGGCACAGCTTCTGAGCCTCCAGCCAGTCCCTTTCCCGGAACCGTGGCTAGCTCAGTCGAGCTCACGCCGATCGAGCGTCGCGACTACGACTGAAGGAAAAACGAAGAGACTCTTGGGCCCGTGGAATGGACAGAAAGGCGATGCGATTGGATTTAATACTGACAACGGCGTCGTTGGCAATCTCATACTTGAGATCCAAGGTACCTTCTGATGGCGAAATAGTGAGTTGTTTCTGCCTTCCAAAACCGCTCCAGCGATGACCAGATCTCAAGCGACACGCAGGGGGTGAAATATAGACCCTTTTGTGGTCGTCTCGTTCGGCAAGAAGGTCTTCCGTACGCGCGTCATCTGGCACTCGCTAAACCTGTGTGGGGAGAGCTACTTTTACTCGTGCGCAAAAACGAGCGTTCGTTCCGTATGCGACTCACCCTGCTCGACTGGGATAAGCTCTCCTTTAATGACTTCGTCGGTGATGACCTGGCTGCAAATGTTCCCAAGAAGGACCCAAATACGGGGTTTTATCCTGAGGAAGAAGACGGCCCTCGCACCTTCCAACAATTCAACAGCAAGGGACTCAAGCGTACTCCAACAATAGCATTCCGGTGAGCGTTGTGGTGCTACGCGGCGACGCCAACGATCACTAATGCGCCTGCCAGTGTGCGCAGGGCCAAATATCAGTTGTACGATGCTCTGCGGTAGCGGCTGTGCTCAAACAGTGTGACGCAAACGACACACGTACGGTCATGCGCCTCGAGCTCACAACGTCTTACTCGGCTCGACATTGTCTACCCGAAACGATCATTCTTCACGCGCTGGAACAAGAGTTCCTAGAAGGACAAACCCACGTTCCCCAAGGCGATCCAGTGCCTTGAAACAGATTTGCAGGGCCACTTCCGCATACACAGGTCAGAAAGCGACGTTTGCAAGCACGAACTCGAGACAAGCATGGACACGGCCACCCCTTAGACGTCTACTCTTCACAGCTCCCTAACACCCCGCCACATGCACCCAAACCCCACTCCTGCGTTGACATGCTGAGTTTCTCTGCCTTGCACATCGATGACGTCACACTATCAGCGCAATGGCATGCTGTGTCGCAGACCAAGCAGGTGATGGTGTAATTGCACAGAGACGATGTCGCTGGTGCGCCGAGGCAGCCATATGACCACTCTCCGTCCGTCCTTATACCAGGTTCCGAGAATGTCTTTGAGTCGGTGGGGCGTCGACCCACGGTCGTAACTTGTCGACGTCCTGCTCGTATATTGGGTGTTGTTTCTCCGTTTCTTCCGTCGTGATTTCTGCGTGTTGCCTGGGGGTGCCTTCGGTGTTGGTGCTTCGTACGAATACATGATACTGGGGATACGAGAACGAGTAGCTCATTATCGTTGACGTTGTTCGTGACTAGGATGGTAACACTGCTGTCAGCGTTTTCGGGTAAGGTGGGGACGTGGCTGGGTCGAGCTATTGGTCAGGGGACCCTTACCCGCCGTCGAAGGCGCGGCGCGCATTGTCGATAGGCCGTGCGACAACTCTCGACGTTGTCCTCGTTCATGACACGGGCTCGAGTGAGACGAGGAGCAGCGACGACAAAGCGTTCGAGCGCGTGATCAACATTAAGACTTGCGGCGCACGTACAATATCAAGGCATTCTCACTTATATACTGACCAGCGACTACGATGTACTTATGGACATGTTTACTTTTGAGTCGTCGATATCTGAATCACCCTCATCGTCGTCACAGCCATGTATAATCTTTTCTTTGGTGTCAGTCATGTCACCTCCCTTGAGAGTTGTTCCAATAAGTACCGATCGCAAACAGTCGACGCTTACATACCTTCTCTTTGCTCATTTCAATTAAGCGCCTGTGAATTGAGCCCAGTTGATCAACATCGAAAACCGCGGAGCAGACAATAATCTCTCCTGGGAGATCCTTCCGCGTCCTGTTTCGCAACTTTTCTGCTTTGATCTGGTTGTTTGTAACAAACACGTGATACCACTTGCGGCTTTTTAGGAACGAGGACGGAACTTCACGACGGATGTTTTCGAAGTCACCTAGATTGGCACTGTGCGTCGAAGAGACGGTCACCTGGATTGTAAAAAAAGAGTCTTGACTGCAGACAATGGCATCAAAAGCGGGGAAATTCTGGGAGGTGGGAATCAAACGGAAGAGGGCTGTGTGTTCATCCGCCTCCTTCAGTGATGAAGCGCTGTTAATAGCAAACGATCGCTCCCGACGCGACACAGGTATTTCGAGGCCCGGGGTGGACGGGCCAGACTCAGCGGCTATGCAGGGAAGAGGCTTCGAGGCGGGATAAGCGGACAAGCACGCAAGAACATAGGTTTTAAGGATGCAACCCGCGGATGATCCGAACCATTTATGTGTGCTCAGCCTTTTGTAAAACATAACTTGCTCAGCGACCTCGGTCTTGATGGTGCAAAGTAGGATAATTTTTTCGATACGTCTTGTGGCCACGTGTGCAGTCAGGCAGCTTCTCTCTTCGCCCCTTGGTCGGACGGAAACAATCTTGTGGGATTCCTCAAACGGGTCGACATAAGAATGTTGGAATTTTCGGACAAAATCTTCCACAGCGTTTTCGACATCGATCACGTAATCCGCCTCTTGACTGGGATATCGTGTCAAGTTTACACATGTGCGCGTAGAAGGGCCCCATGTATTGTAAATACGTTGGAGCTCGTCACAGTTCAGATTGAGTATGTTTCTGTTGGGTGACGCTCAGCAAGAGAGGAGACACTTGTAAAAGTCAGACAAACCCAAGAGTGTCGATCTCTTCAGACGAAAAGTAGTCCATTACATACCGAGTCGCTTTGAGATTCTTATGCCACCTCTTCCAGTTCTTCTTGGCTGGTGGTGTTGTTTGAATTATCCGGACGACTTGTGCCTTCGCTGCAGCCTGAAAGGCGTTGCATGGCTGCATATTGTCTGCAGTACTTGAGTCGGCGAGGGCCAAAGTTTGTTCTGGGATAGTACCGGAGAATTCCCGGGGCCCGCTGGTGTCGAAGAGTATAGAGCCGCCAAGTAGTTGAAACGCTGTCGGACTCTTGCTGCTTAACCGGCGAAGTAGGACATAATATAGAAAAGAGGTCTTTCCTACAGACGAATAGTCAGTTAGATGTGTTAGTATTTAGCGGAAACCTCGTACCAATCCCAGGGTGGCCAATTATGGCCACACTATCTCTCCGTTGCATTGACGGCCCCAAATCCAGTGAGTCAAATGTGGTGATGAACTCTGGGCGGATTAAGAGAACATCTTCATCGAAGCCGAGCCACTTTAAACACAGCTCTCTGAGTCGCTCAGAGGGCACATATGTCAACTTGTCTTGCTGGCCATGGACGGTCTTCGCTACTGGGAGAGGTTGGCCCCACATAACTCTATACAGGTGCCAGGCGGCTTGCAACTCATTCGACATACTGCCTGGGAAGGGTCAAAGGTTACGACATTGTGATAACAACTCGGACGACGGACGCACCACTGAGACCAGAGGCACTGGGAACGAGCTTGAGAAGAGACTCTGTCCGTACCAACTTGGGTGATTTGCCGTGTTCTGATTTGTCCTCGGCCTTGCGCTTTCTGATAGATATTTCTATTTGGCATATGGTGATCCAGTAAGTAACATGAAGCAGAGGATACTCAAACCTGCGGCACTGACCACTGGGCAACCTCACGCAAATATGAAGGCGATACTCAGTTGGTTCATCTGGCCATAATTCTTGGATCTGTGCCATCGGACGATCCATGACCCAGGCATCGTCCGGCGCCCGCAACTCACAGATATTACCTTCGTGCGGTGTGGGGTCTATGTCAACCTGACCAAAGAGAGAAAAGTTCAAGTGTCAGTTGGAACGGAAATGAAGAGCCCTGATAAGACAGACCTGCAGAAAGACTAATTCCATGGCTTTGACCCCATTCCAATATCCGTCGCTGCCCTCTTCGTGAACCTTCTTTTTCAAGTCAGCAACATTTTGGCCCGGGAAAATGGTAATCCTGTGATACGTGTCTTTTCCCTCAACAAAAAACCAAAGGTCATATTTGGTCATCGAAACGTAGGAAGAAGTAGTTTGGGAGGCTCTGCTCAACCCCCTAAGACGTCACTGGCTTGATAAATCAGGATCGGAGGTGACGACATATGCAATGAGTCCCACACAACCCCAAACACCAGGGGGGTTCCGCTCCGGCTGGGCGGTTGAGGGTTTTCAGCCCCAAGGCATGCCCTGGAAGAGGTTTCGAATGAGCGCACATTACAGTATCTATGCTACCAATGACAGTTCTTAGCCCTGCAAACACTTGGTACTGGCCCACATGGACCCGTGCCATGCGCCCAGTCCACTTAGATCCCAGAACCAGAAGTACGTCCTGAGCTGGGTTCTAGCGTAGATAGAACGATCTGCATACGAACCAGTATTCGCCCATGACATGAGCAGAGAATACCAGTCGTGAATCAGCGTTTTCGTCAGGCAATAAGGACGCACCACTATAAACCTCCGATGTGAGCAACTTTTTTGAATGCGATGTTCGATCACGAGTCTGCCGGCGGAGCACCTCTGTTCCCATCTCTGCCTCTGCCCCTGCCGCGCTTTCCAGAGCTGTGCCCGGAGAATGTGGCAGCGCTAGTATCTAATGGCGCTTGCTGAGGCTGACGCGGTGTGGACGGCGGCTTCGCCTCGCGTTGAAGGATCGTCGGGGCAGGCAAGACGCGGCCGAGGTACGAGTACAGGGTTCCACGCAGGAGCATCCTCTTCCTTCTTCTCTCGCGAGGGGTCCATCCTTGGCGGTCTCCTCATTCTCGGTTCCGCAGTGACGCTCGCTGCTACCGCCAGTCCTTGGATACGCCTGTGCCGCTGAGAGCGACCCCGAACTGCCGAGACGTAAGGCCGAGCACTGGTCGCGGGCGCCTTCCGGATCCGTTGGATCCCATGGCGGCTGCAGGTGCCAGTGCGGGCGCTGACGCACTGGCACCAGTCTGGGGGGCTGGAAACTGCCGCCACCTGCGTAGCTGGGTCGAGCGGAGCAGAGGACTGCTTGGATGATTGTGGCTTGCGCAAGTTGCGCGGATTCATAGTGCTTACTGGCCCGTGAGGACTTGCTGAAAAAACTGTAGAAAAGCGATGTATTGTTCGCCTAGAATCGCCAATCAGGCATGAAGTGGGAGTCGAGGAGATGCGATGCGCCTGTTCGGTACAGGGAATGCAGCGTCACGCGTCACGACGCTGAGAATGCATTCCCGGGAATGAGGCCAGTCCAACCGATCGACCCCGGGCCTGGATAGTAGGATCTGGATTCTCACTCTTGCTTACTGTAGCGAGGGCTTGCGTGCAGACGCAGGTTTGGGTGTGGCTCGGCACTGCAGGGACTTACAGTGACTCGTGCTTTCACTCTTTGCAGTCTCCCAAATAGTTTGGGAGTTGCTAGTTAATGGCATGGGAACTAAGACGCTTCATTTGGCCGTGCAATGCGCCGTTTCCTTCCAGCGCGGCTCGGAACCCCTCCACGGATACTAGTAGCGGAGCAGTTACACGCAAAGATATACCAAGTCACATTGACTGAGGGTACGTAGGCATAATCTCCAGCGATTACCACATTACTAACCGCGTCCAGATGCTCAGGTATATTAATATAGAGTCACTGTCGTGCTACATTGACCGAGGAGTACTCAGATTTCACGGATATAGCGCTGTTAAGAGAGAGAGAGAACTACCGTAGATACAAACGTATTTTTCAGGTGGGACATTAGAGACGAGTTTGAGTTCAAAGAGATGATATATAATATTCGACAACAACAGACACGATATCCCAAAAGACGAAGGCCCAACCCCACTCGATGGTCCAGAATCACCACTCACGCGCCTTCGCCCGCGGCAACCGGAACGCTCGGAGGAGGCGGGACAGTCGTCGGTAGGGACGGCGGGGGCGGCAGCGTCTGCGCCTGTCCTTGCGGCAGCGGGGGCGGCAGGGGCATCCGATGCGCGTGGGCGTGGGATACCAGCGCCGGCGACCTGGGTGGTGGCGCCGACGCGAGGGACGGCGGAGGCGGGGGCGGGGGCAGGACGACGCGCTCGCGCTCACCGTCCATTGGCTTCGAGCTGGGGCTCATGGGCGGCGGGTGCATGCGCTGGGATTTCGGCGGCGACATCGTGCCTTGGCCCTGTAGCAGGACCTGCTGCTGCACGGGCGCTGACTGGGACGGCGCTGGGAGTTGTGGACCGGGGGAGACCATGCGCCCTGGCAGCACGCGCGTGCGAGCGGGCGAGCCTAGTGGCGTCGTCCCGCTTTGTGAGGGAGATGGCTGCGGTGGTGGTGGTTGCTGCTGCTGTGGTGGTGGTGGTGGTGGTGGTGGTGGTGGTTGAGCAGAGTCGCTGAACGATCCGCGGGACGAGCGCGGTACGGGTGGGGGCAGAGGTGCGCTGAGAGGTGTCATGATTCGCTCATGGGGACCAGTAGGAGGCGGGCCGGAGGCCGGTCTGCCACGATCGCGTTCGCGTTCCCTTTCCCGTTCCCCGCGATCACGATCTCTTTCCCGGTCTCGCTCACGTTCACGGTAGCGCGGCGATGGCGGCTCCCGTTCGCGTTCCCATTGCCGCGGCGGAAGCGGTGCGCCACCACCCGGTGTCAGGTTGATCACTTCTGTTCCAGAGGCACGCGAAGGCTCAAGGTCACGCGTTGGCAAGAGGCGTGAGCCATCGTAAGGAGCATGAAGGGGCGAAATCGGGGGCGGGGGCTGAGAGGAAGGCGGGGGTGCAGAGCTGGAACTATGGTGGTGGTGGTGCACGTGGTGATAATGTAGGTGATGATGATGGTGTCCACTCGGCGGGTGGTGCGTCTGTGGAGGTGGCAGGGCCGGACCCTGCCCAGGCCCGACGTGCGAGTCAGACCGAGTATGTGGGATTGGACGAGTGGGAGCGCTGGGTTGTGGCTGCTGTGGCTGCTGTTGCATCATGTAATGTTGTAGCTGGAGTTGTTGCTGCTGTTGCTGTTGCTGCTGTTGTCTGTGCATCAAGAAATCCATTTCTCGCTCGCGTTCCTTGACGCGCTCCATTTCGATATCCTCTCTATCGCGTTCGTCTCGTTCATAACCAGACTCGCCGGGCCGTGGGCCACCCGCGTTAGGCACCCACCCATTAACCTTGGTGCCGTGTTGTGGCGTCAAAGGACGGCTAAACGGACCTGAGCCATGTTCAAGCTCGTGCTGGAGGCCCGAAGGACCCGGGGGGTACCGTCTGCGCGGTGGCGGTGCCGGGGGTGGCGGACGCCCGTAAGGCGACCCGTCGAGTACGACGGTCATACCTGGAGGGGCTGGTGGCCCAAATGATTCATAGCGTGACGGTAGAGGTTCGGGGGGCCATCTATTGTTAAGGAGGTAGTCGAGGTCATGCGTAATTTCACCCAACGACAATGAAGGTAAGGAAGGGTATGCGCGGTGTGGTACCAGATGTCCTTTGCTACGGCGACTGGAGGAAGAGCCTTGTGGGTTTTTGTTGATAATCTCGTGGAGTGTTGGCGGAATAAGGATCTCATGTGGAACGGGGGGAAGACGAAGCACTGCTTGGAGTTAACACGACATGGACAGTTACGGAGTGCTGTTGTAGACTTGCCTGGCTGCGGTCTTTCCGCCGCGCGACGATCACGCTCAAGCTTCCGACGCTTGCGATTCGTCTCCGCAACCATCGTCGTTTGCAATTCGTCTCGGGCAAGCTGCGTTGGGGTAATCGTCAACACAGCGCTAACAGTCGCGCGCTCGAGAAACGCACCATCCACCAACTCCAAACGGAGTTTTCCTCTGCGCGCCTCCGCTTGAGAACATTGGCGACCTCGTAGTTTCTCCGCCGTGCTGCGAGCTCTATGCGCTTATCCCGCCTTCTGGACAGCTCAGAATGTAGATGCAATGATTCTGGATGCGTTCCTAAACGGATACAGGGAAAAGATCAGCGGACATGTAGATAAGTTGCTCGTTTGGTGCATGACGCGCACCATTCTCGACAAGCGCCTCCTCCCACGCGAGCGCCTCCATCTTCTCAACATAGACGCGCTCACGCAAAAGCGCGAACTTGAGCTCGATGGTAGCAAGTGCATCAAGTGCCTCGGCACGGTGCTCATGTTGTAGATCGGCCTCTGTCTCTGCGTCAACTGCCTCGTCTTCGACCTCAGCGTCCTCTGCCTCAACGTCTTCGGGTTCTGGAATATCAACGTCCGGGGCGTCTTCCGGGGGTGGAGATGGAGAAGGGGACGCAGTCGGAGTGGGTGCATCATCCACTAGGGTCTTGCCTATGATGGATGCCACGACTTGAGTGGAAGGGGCTGCAGGGGTGGGTGCAGGGACAGGGGCGGGAGCGCCGTTTATGGAGGGAGTCGGGGGTTCTGGCGCGTCCTCATCGACGTCCATGGCGCATTCTTCGGCCTCTGGATCTTCTTCTTCTTCGGAGGCGGTCTCATTTTCACTTTCGACGTCATCGACTTCCGCTTCCAGGGCAGCGGGGTCTTCCTCGTCCTCGGTGAGGTCAGGGGTGGTTCCCTTAGTAGCAGCTGTGGGAGCTGGCGGTGCAGGTGGGAGAACGTCATCTTCAGGGTCCTGTCCGGTCTCTGATTCTGCGTCTTCGTCCACACCGCTGTCGCTGAGGGATTCTGCGCGTGGAACACGCCGGCGACGACGAGGGGTGACATCGTCGTCGTCATCATCGTCGTCATCTCTTTCTTCCTCTTCTTCTGCGTCGTCGTTAACTGTATCACGAGAACGGGGGGTGCGGACAGCATTGACGGGACGTCGGACGCCAGGTTGCTCCTCCTCATCTTCTTCCTCCTCCATTGGGTGGGGCTGGGGAACGGGTGGTTCTTCCTCCTCCTCCTCCTCCTCTTCTTCCTCTTCTTCGGGATCGTCCTCTATATCGCCGTCTTGTTCGGCAGGCTGCTTGCGACGTTTGCGCCTGTAAGTCCAATCCCACTTGGGCTCAGAGGTTTGGCGCCGGGAGGGTTTTGGTGTGGGGCGTGTAGCAGTGGGACCGCCTTTGGAGTCGTCTGGACCGTCGTCCTCGTCCTCGGAAAGAGGAGTGACTTTGTCACCATCAACCTCCTCGTCGGTTAATTCGGATAATTCGGAACTTGTGTCGAGTTGTTGTGTAGCAGACTTGTTGCTGGCAGTATTGGCGGACCTAGAAGGTATATTTGAAGGAGGTGGTGGAGACGGGGACGGAGAGGAGAGGGGATCGGAAGAAGCCATTGACCTTGGCGTGTTGAAAGCGGGTGTGTCTCTGGTCTGTCCGAGGCGACAATCTGTCCCATCATGTGACCCGTTCACACACCAAACGATCATGTCCCCCCTCACTCGTCTCCTCGCTATTTTCTTCACAAAGACTCCATACGTATCTCAGAACTCTCAATCAATGTCCTCATCTGTTCCCCAATCTCAAGTTGCCATCTTTGCTGCTGGCTGCTTTTGGGGCGTCGAGCACGTCTTCTTGACTCAATGGCCCATCAAAGATGATAAAGGAATCCTCAAAACGGCTGTCGGATACACCGGTGGTCATCCAGACGTTTCTAATCCGACCTATCGGCAGGTCTGCTCGGGAGACACCAATCATGCCGAGGCCCTGAGGATAGAATTTGATCCGAGCAAGGTCACATATGCCGACCTCGTCGGTTCGTCATGCTATTTCATTTCATCGTGATTCTTCTCCCTAACTTGCATCGATTCGCAGAGTATTTCTATCGCACACACGACCCCACAACTCTCAATTCCCAAGGTCCAGATCGCGGCACTCGTGTGTCTGACCCTTTCCCTCGTGCGTCTTCGTTACTCACATCCGTCCAGAATACCGCTCCGCCATATTCTTCAATACCCCAGAGCAAGAGGCCGTTGCCCGTCGTGTGACAGAGGAGGTGCAAGAGAAGCACTTTACCCCAAAGGGTCAGAAGATCGCCACCACCATAGAAGCTGCAGGACCTTGGTACGACGCCGAAGAGTATCACCAAGAATATCTATTCAGGAACCCCAGTGGTTACCAGTGCCCTACTCACAAGCTCCACTGGTAAGATAGTTGGCGGTGTCTAAGGGGGGCTGGGGATAAAAACTACTGCTGTATATATATGCAACTAATTCGCCATCGACGAATGGGATGATGATAACGACGATTCATTCTCACGACCAAAATTCACAAAGACGCCATCAGAGGTATAAAGCCCGTCCCTTTAATGTAACAAGGTAAGGGTGTGCCGAACGGGCGATGTCACTGCACGTCCCGTCTCTAAGGAGGGTCGCACTCGTCGCTCTGCACTACAGTTCTCATCACCGGCGATTTTGATCGTGGAAGAATCAAAGAAAAATACACAACACGAACCAGCCCATATATACTCATGGATTATGTCATCAAGCGCCTATCTACTATCAGAGAGCACAACCATGGCCAGCCTAATAGATGTCTTCAACACCTGCGACAACTTCCGCCCGCATCTATCCCCAGAGCATCTTGTGCCGTTTCTCCTCTCCCAGGGCACCCGTCCCGCCCTTGGCCTCCTCCGCTCGTCCGTCGTCGCCGCCCTGCAAGCCGACAACGCCTGGCGCGCCGCCCACGGCCATCCGCTCGCATGGGACATCCCAGAGCCTGCGCTCGCGGACGCACACCCGCCGAGCACCGAGAGCGACAACTCCCCGCTGCCACCACCGCCATACATCGCATTCGCGCCGCTCCTAGCGAGCGGAACGCCCGCCGCGCGCACGCTCGCGCTCGCAGAGACCCTCGGGCGCTGGCGGACCGCGGCCAACGGCAACCAGGACGGCAACTCGCCCGCGTCCGCGTTCGCAGATGCGATCGGCGGCACACGGTGGCGCACCGAGTGGTACGACGTGTACGCCGCGCCGGGCGGTGCGCTGCGCACGGACGGACGGGACCCGCGCACCGTGCTCGAGGCGCCGCGCGGCGCGAGCGGGTACGTGTTCTCGATGGAGCGCTCGGCGTGTGCGCTGTTTGGCGTGGTCACGTATGGCGTGCACATGACCGTGTATGAGCGAGACGGTGATGCCGATGGTGGCCGGGTGCGGGTCTGGGTGCCGCGACGAGCCTCGACCAAGCCGACGTGCGCCTTGTGCCCCTCTCGCCCGTGTACTGCCCCCTCACCCGGACGTCGTCCTGTGTTTGTATAAAGCTTCCCCGGCTTTCTTGACAACTCGGTCGCGGGCGGGATCCCTGGGGGGACGACCGCGTTCGACTCGATCGTCAAAGAGGCTGCAGAGGAAGCAAGCCTGGACCCCGAACTCGTGCGCGAGCGTGTACGCGCCGTCGGCGCCGTGGCATATTACTACCAGACTAAAGCCGGGTGGCTGCAACCTGAGGTCGAGTATGTGTATGATATGCGCGTCGAACCAGGCGAGGTGCAACTCGCTCCGATGGATGGAGAGGTTGAGTCTTTTCAAGTCCGTATCCTGTCTCGTTTTCTTCCTCGTCGAGTAATGGTGGGTGTACAGCTTTTGCCGCTCGATGAGGTGGTCGCGCGGATGCACGCGGGGGAGTTCAAGCCGAATTGTGCGGTCGGTGCGTCGCGTTTCCGTTTCTGGCTCAAGTGCATCGCTCTCACGTAGGCGCAAGTTCTCATCGATTTTATGGTGCGACATGGATATTTGACGCCTGAGAATGAGCCACGATACCTTGAGATCACCCAACGACTTCACGGACAGTTCGATTTAGAGCGCTGGTGAACGATGTCGTAATACTTTACATACTGTAGTAGCATGCACACGGAAGATTGTTCAAGTTCGACTGCGGCTACAACCACAACGTAGATCGTGACAATACCCAAACCATGTCTTCCACTAAGAAACGTACGAAGCCATATCCTTACTGCTAGTCAGGCTGAGAACAGCTCTCGTTTCATCAAGCTCTTCCATTCTATGTCACTTTCACGGCAGGTGCCATCGCCGGTGTCTCTGAAATCCTCACGTTCTATCCCTTGGGTGAGTGTGCATTCCGACCGTGGTTGATAGTTACTCATCGTTACGCTATCTGCGCTATCCTTAGATGTTGTTAGTGCTTTTCTCTTTTTCTTCCGGATCTTGCGATGGGGCGCACTCGACAAAAAAATGTCGATGGTAACTTGTACACATTCTCTAGGTCAAGACCCGCATGCAGCTTGAACGTGGCAAATCTTCGACCGGCCTTCTCGGATCCTTCCAAACCATCATTCGCGAAGAAGGGTACGTCCTCAACCTCCCTCCTAGCGGACATTGACCCTTCCGTTTCTACAGCTTCGGGCGTCTCTATCGCGGTAAGCGAACATCTCGCCTCGAGTCACACGCTTGACAAATTATACGGTCACAAGGTCTCGTCCCTCCACTACTACTCGAAGCACCCAAGCGTGCAACAAAATTGCACGTGTCCTCTTAACCTAGCCCTGCCTCGTTTTGAGCCTCGTCACCCCAATTCAGTGCCGCGAATGACTTTTGGGGAAAGAGTTTTAAAAAATTGTCTGGCGAGACCGAAATGACACGACAGCTTTCCATCATCACGGGTTGCAGCGCGGGTGCGACTGAAAGTTTCGTCGTTGTACCCTTTGAGCTCGTCAAGATCAAGTGCCCTAGCTCCTTTCCATCATATATACGGACATCCATTGACGGCCAAGCATTTTAGGTTGCAAGATAAATCCCTGGCGAGTACCTACAATGGTCCCATCGACGTCGTTCGGCAGATCGTCCGCAAGGACGGCATCCTGGGTCTTTATGCTGGCATGGAGGCGACCTTCTGGCGGTGCGTGAACCCGCTATGGCATTATCCCATGTGCAGCTTGACCTCGCATTGTGCTCCCGCAGGCACTTGTGGTGGAACGGCGGCTACTTTGGATCTATCTTCCAGGTCAAATCGATGCTCCCAAAAGCTGAGGTACTACACTCGTTCTATACATGCCGTGGGCCGCTAAATGCGCCTTTAGACACCTCAGGGAGAACTCTTGAACAATTTTGCATCGGGAAGCGTTGGAGGCTTCGTAGGAACGGTCATCAATACTCCGTATGTTAAGAGCTATTTACACCTCCTGGCTGCAATGCTAAACTCTCTTACTAGATTCGACGTCAGCAATCCCCCTTTTAATATAACAGCTCCTACTCAACTTCCTTCTCCAGGTCGTCAAGTCTCGCATCCAAGGCGCTGAAAGATTACCCGGTGTTATTCCGAAATACAATTGGACGTATCCTGCGTGAGTGAGGGTTGGTCCTATATCCCGAGAATCGCTCACTGTTTTTCTCTTACGTCTACGCAGACTTGTTACTATTTTCCGTGAGGAGGGACCAGCTGCACTGTACAAGGGCTTCGTACCGAAAGTACTAAGGTTAGCACCAGGGGGTGGGGTGCTATTGCTTGTGGTCGAGTTCACGCTGGGCGTATTCCGGAAAGGTGTGTTTTCGCGATGCGGTTGTCCAGCACTGACTGAGGTTGCTTTCTAGCGTTGGGTCCGCCATATATCTGATGTAATATATAGACAAACAAGGGGGTGGCGGGACCGGAATTTTTGATGTGATGTCAGAATTTCTTTTTCGGCAGTTTTCAGCCCCCCTCCCCCCACTTGCTATTGTGTCTGCTGCATTTGTGTGTGGCCTTAGTGACTCAAGTATGACATATCCCTGACCAAGGTGGCCACCCATGTAAGATTTCGTGCCGTGCAAAAGGGTGCATGACCATTTGCAACCACCTTTGACCACCTGACCTAGTTGGGCTCTACATAGCACACTTTGTGTTCCTGAACCTGCAGCACTTGTGTGTGGGCTTAGCAGTTAAACATTGACGTGTTTTCAGCCATTGTGAATTACCTCATGGAATATCATGCCCCACAGAGGCATGCACACCTGCAGTGACCGGCTTTGCACTTGCATCCTCACCCACTATTGTTTCACTGCTTGTTGCGTTAGGCCCGTCCTAACGGTGCTCGACTTGAGTGGTGACAGAGTGGCTTTGATATGCGAAGGACGACTTAGCGAATATGGATACACATCCTGAGCAGGAACGTGATCAGTGCGAGCACTGGTGCAAAGTCCACCAGGCGTATACGTCGCCGGGCAATCTGCTCTACAAGAGCCAGACGCACTAACAGGCAGAGAGAGAGAGGAGAAGACAGACAAGAAGGGATGAGACGAGAATCGGACTGAGGATTCAAGAAGACCAAGCTAGGGAGCTCGGTCTTCGTACTACTAGTCCTTTATACAATTGACGAGGAGCTTTGAAGCTCCTCCTGAACGTAGGGTACCCAGTAGCTGATAGTAGCTCGAACCCTACTACAACTATCCTAGGAACGAGTCACAAGTCCGATGCGATATACATGTGATAACAGCCCTAAGGCTGACTGAGACGACTGTCCCTGACTAATACTAGGGTAGTCAGAACCCCATGAGTCCGCAGTCCGTACTCGATGAGTCCTGATCGCAACATCACCTCCTCTTTAGGTGCGACGTCCCGACGCTCCGAAGCCTTCCTCCTCGTACCTGATCCTAGTACGCTGCGGCTGCTGCCCGACCTTCCGACCCCTACGTGTCTTCTTCCTCGTCAGCTCGTGATCCACCATGGTGCCCGCCTCGTCCTCGATGCGCTCCATGGCAGTTGGCCATCTCCAGTCGGCGGCGGCTTCGCAGTCGACTTCCCGGCGACCTCCCCCAGGGCGGCGATGAGGTCGTCGATCCGCTGATTGAGGCGCTCCTCCTCGCGCGCCGCGGCGTGGTAGCGGTGGACCTCCGCTGTGAGAGAGGGGTCGTGGATGGCAGTCGAGGCAGCGGTCGACGCGCGCCTGGTCTTCGAAGGCCTCGGTGAAGAGGACCATGTCGTTGTTCGGGTAGATGGGCTTCCCGCTGTAGGTGAAGCGGGGAGCGGCGTAGAGGGGGCGGGCATAGACCTTGTCCTGACTCGTCGATGATGCCCACGACCAGGGGGTCCGGCCCCATGATCACCTGGACGTAGCAGGCCTCGCGCTCAACCCCGTCGGGGGAGACGATGCGGAACGGTATGTAGTCCGTCCCCTGGTTGGCCTTGAAGCCAGTGGGGACTGCGTGTGTTGAGGGTGACGAGGGGTTGGTGGACAGCAGGGGCCCATGACTCCGAGGTCCCGCTTGTACATGGGGGAGCCGTCGGTATTGAGGGAGTAGGGGAGTCTCGCGTGGGTCGTCAGTATCTGTGGTGGAGCGAATGAGGGGGTGTGTAGCTGGGTAGTCGTCGGCAGCGTCCTCGGCCAGACCCCAGTCCGCAGCAAGAGGTGTCGATGCCTCAGCTCCTGCTGCCACCGCTGTGCCCTCCGCAGCTGCTCGTCCCTCCACTCCTTCACGACCTCCTTCCACGGCCGCACGGGCCCGAACTCCACGTGGTACCTCGACAGGTTCAGTGTCACCGTGTCCGTCAAGGTGTGGAAACGAGGCTATCTGCAGCCTGGCCCCCGAGTAGGGCGTGCTCTTCTTCCTTGGCGATCGCCTCGTAGGCAAGAGGCTGCGCCTCGGGAGAGTCGGCGGTTCCTCCGACAGTGGGGTCGGGGAAGGCTCAGGACGGCGATGGCGTCCTCGCGGGTCGCGGGCCCATGGGAGGTGGTGAGGGCTTCGACGACGGTGTCAATGGTGGACTGAGACGGGAGTGAACAGGAAGACATGGTGCGAAGGTAGACAGGATTGGAGAATGTAGGCAGGGGTTGCTGAGGGACTTAGCTCGTAGTGAAGTCCCCTTATATGCGTTTCCTGCGTGGGGTTCAGCACTTTGAAGTCCTTGATGGCCTGATTGGCGAATACTTCGCTCTGGTCGACCCACTGATTCTCCGAGTCGGGGTACCCCTTCCATTTCACGAGGTACTGGAGTTTCCGTGTTCTTCCGAACCTTCGCGAGTCTAGAATCTTCTCGACCTCGTATTCCTCTTCTCCGTCTACCAAATCTGGTGGTGGGCGCTGGTAGTTTGGCCCATGTGTTGCCGTCTCATGATATCTGGTGAGAAGATCGGTGTGGAACACCGGGTGGATACTCCACTGTGTGGGAAGTTCTAGGCGATAATTGACTGGGGACATCACCTGTGCGACCTTAAAGGGGCCGTGCCTCTTGGGCGCAAGCTTCGTGGTTGGCTGGTTGGTCCGTAGGTGGCGTCCTTCTAGCCACACGAGGTCACCTTCCTTGTATTTGGGCGTATCTTTGTGTTTAACCCATGACTTTTGTGCCTTGATGAGGAGCGCCTTAGCCTGCGCTCTAGCCTCCTGGAACTGATCTATTCTCAGCGCTACCTGGGGTATGGGCGACGGCCTATCAATCCAATCAGCGCGCGGGTTGTACCCCATCAGGAGGTAGAAGGGGGACTTCCTTGTGGTCTCGTGGGGCCAGTTGTTGTGCGTGAATTCCGCTATAGGGAGGTATGCTGCCCAGTTATCTTGCCGCTCATTAGTCCAGAAGCGGAGGTACTGTTCGAGCCACTGGTTAGTTCGTTCGGACTGTCCGTCCGTCCGAGGGTGGTAGGCGGTGGAGACGTTCTGTGAAATTCCCAGGATCTTGCACAGTTCCCTTGTGAACCGGGATGCAAAGCGTGGGTCTCTGTCACTGATTACCTTGGAGGGGAGTCCGAATCGCAAGAAGACGTGCTTAGCGTATAAGGCAGCAGTTCCCTCCGCTGTGATCTCCTCCTGACAGGGGATGAAGACGGCCGCTTTGGTACAGTCGTGATCCGTGATGGTGAGGATCGAATCGAATCCTTGAGACTGGGGGAGTTTGGTGATGAAGTCTAGCGCGATCGTTTCAAAGGGGAGCGCTTCGGGGTTCGGATAGATTGGGGACAGTGGTGCGCGGGTTGGTCGGTTGTTTGCCTTGTGTCTTTGACAGTCGGCGCACCCTTTAACATAGTCCAGCACGTCTTGGACGAGGTTCGGCCACCAGTAGGATCGTCCGACTAACTGCGCAGTTTTGTTAATACCCGGGTGTCCATAGACTGGTGGTGTATGGTGAGCGGAAATGATACTTCTCTTGTCATACAGTCCGCCTGTCACCACTCGTCTCCCTTCTTTGTACCAAGTGCCCTCGATCTTCTTCAGCCGATGTGCATTTACCCATGGGCGAAGATAGTTCTCGTCCTGGTGGTACGTTGCATCTGGTCGTTCCATCTCCCCAGGTTCGATCGTCAGAGTGTTTGGCATGATCGTCTCGACTTGTGTGGCTCGTACGAAGAGTGCATCGGGGAGGACTGTTACGTCCTTGTTGTTGTCGTCTCCTTGGTCGTAGTCCGGTCGTCGGGAGAGCGCATCTGCTCTTCCATTGGCCGTGCCTTTGATGTGGTGAATCTCAAAGTTGTATTCGGATAGTTCTAGTACTTCCCTTGCGATGCGTCTGCTTATCCTCTGTGGTGATCTCCAGTATTGCAGATTGAGGTGGTCGGAGAACACTTTGGTTTTGTGTGGCGATCCTGCGAGTAAGGGCCTCCAGTGGCGGAAGGCTTTGACGATGGCCAGTAACTCCAGGTCATAGATGTCGTAGTTGCGTTCTGCTTCATTCAATGTCGCCGAGTAGTAACCTATGGGGTGTCGCTTGCCGTCTTCTTTGCGTTGTAGGAGTACAGCGCCTACTGCGAAGCCTGATGCGTCAACCTCCAGCTC
This sequence comes from Lactarius pseudohatsudake, assembly GCA_021525015.1. Lineage (NCBI taxonomy): Eukaryota > Fungi > Basidiomycota > Agaricomycetes > Russulales > Russulaceae > Lactarius > Lactarius pseudohatsudake. Next base: position 30,351 of record JAKELH010000330.1, on the reverse strand, counting down.
GAATGGTTCTTCTTGATCCGGGTGTGCCAGTACTGGTTCGCTCGTGACCAGTGTCTTAAGCTTCTCGAAGGCGTCCGCCTCTGCTTGTCCCCACTGCCACTCCGTGTCTTTCCTCGTTAATCTGTTTAGTGGGCGTGCATGTGTGGCAAACCCTTTGATGAAGAGGCAGTAGAAGTTGCAGAAGCCGAGAAAAGATCGGACCTGTTTGACCGTGGTAGGCGTCGGCCAGTTGCGGATGCCTGCGACTTTGACCGGGTCCATGCGAGTCACCCCCTTCTCAAGGATTACCCCCAGGTAATCGATGGACTAGTGTTGGGGAAGTTTGGTTTGGTTTGGGGCCATTTTGGCCAAACTGGAAACCAAACTGATTAGAATTTGCCCAAACTGAACCCAAACTGAACCAAACTGCTCCAAACTGTTCCAAACTGAACCAAACCATTCCAAACTGTTTCAAACTGATTAAGAATAAGTGTTTTAAATTGGTCTTTAATCGGTTCGGTCCAGTTCAGTTTGGTTCAAACTCGGTTCAAACCACTTAAGGAACCACTTAAGACCTTGGTTTGAGGCAAAATCAATTGATTTTGTTCAAATTCATCAGTTAAGACTTTGTTTCAAATTGTTTGAGACCAAAAACCATTGATTTTGGTTCAAATTTGGTTTAAATTCAGTTTGGTTTGGTTCAAACTGAGTTTGAACCAAACCAAACCACTTATTGAGCACTTATAAAATATTTTTTAATATCTTTTCTTAATCAGTTTGGTTTGGTTTGAACTGGGTTTGGGACCCCCAAACCGGAAACCAAACCATTCAGTTTGAGCCAGGATTCTCCAAACCCAAACCATTTTAAACAGTTTGGGTTTGGTTCAAACCCGGTTTGGGTCGGTCTGAGACCAAACTTCCCCAACACTACGATGGATGGGGCGCCAAAGACGCATTTCTCTGGTTTGAAGAACAGGTGGTTGGCCCTTGCGATCTGGAGTATGTCACGTACCGCTGCGATGTGGCGCGCCATGCCACTGCGTGAGGCGATGCCAATATCGTCCATGTATACTCGAATGGTGGTACCCAGCGGCTCATGCTTCAGAATGACGGGGGCGCAGAGGTAGTCCATCATTTCTTGGAAGGTGGCTGGTGAGTTAGTGAGGCCGAAGTACATAACTAGCGGCTCAAAGAACCCGCGGCGGGTTTTGAACGCGGCCTTCCCCTCATCGCCAGGCTTGATGCGGACGTTGTTATACCCCACGCGGACGTCAAGTTTGGTGTAGATGTCCGCGTTTCCCAGGTCCGTGATGAGTTCTTGGATGAGCGGGAGGGGGTATTGGTTACGCACAGTGAACGAGTTAATCCTCCGGTAGTCCTGGACGGGTTGGAGTTTCCCATCCTTTTTCTTGACAAAGAAGAAGGGCGAGGCATAGGGGGATTTTGATGGTCGGATGTACCCCTTCGCCAGTTGCTCATCCAGGAATACCTGGAGGGCTGTATCTTCGTCACGCGACATGGGGTAGATTTTGCAGTCGATGGCGTCTGGTGCGTCTTTCTTGAATTCGATGGCATGGTCCCAGGGTCGCAAAGGTGGGAATCAGCGGGATTCCTCTTCGCTGAACACCTCTGCGAAGTCCTTGTATTCTTTTGGTATTTCGGTGGTGCTGGTGAACTGCTGTGCCTCGATAGCCAGATCCGTGGCGATGGAACGTGCCTTGACTGTTTCCCATTCGCTGTAGAGCTCTTGTATCGCGTGGCGCTTTTCTTCTTTGCTGAACTCTTCGGTAGGGGCGAACGCGATGGTTACCCCTCTGTTTGTGGGGTGTGTGGTGCGAAGGACCACAGGATATGCGTCCTCTTTGATGACTGCGTGTTGCCAGCTAATCTGCGGTTCATAGGTGGCTAGCCAGGGGTAGCCGAGGACGATGTCCTCGTTCCCCGTGTCGGTGAGCAGGAACCTCATTGTTTTGTGGGTTCCTTTGGTCTGGACGTCGAGGTCTACGCAGTGTGTGATTAGCCCTGCTTTATTTTCTGAGTTATCGATGTTCCATATCTTTTTGGGGGTCTCCAATTCCTGGAGACCGATCCCCATCCGCTTGGCAAACGCGGGTTTAATGAAGCTGTCTGTGGCTCCGGAGTCTACCAGTGCTTTTACTTCGGCCATGTTGTAACTCGTTCGAACGGAAACTGGAATTCTTAACGATCGAAAGTGTGTGATGATTACAGAATTACAACGGAGCGCCCTCACCCAGGCCGACGGGTTCAGGCGTTTTGAAAACCCTCTTTCCCCCACAGATCTTGGAGGACCAGGTCCTTTACTTCGTCCGAAGCTCCAGCCACTCCTTGGAGCCATTCCTGCGCCTGCCATCAGGAAAACCCTCTCTTTACTTATTCATTCTTTTCCATTCTTTTCCATTCTTTTCAGAAAACAAGAAGAAAAAGTAAGAAAAAGACATCCCTCTTTCTTTTTTTTTTACTTGCTGAACTGCCAAAAAAAGTACAGGATAAGTAGAGTACCAAATGACCAAAAATGGACAAAATAAAATGACCAAAAATGGAAATATCGGACCAAACTTTATTTTTTGGTCCCGGAATTTCCATATATGGTAATAAATCGGACCAAATTTTCAAAAAATCGGACCAAAATCGGACCAAAATCCAAAATTTCCCCAGAAATATGCCTAAAAAGTATAAAAAAGAAGAGGGGATTTCTTTTTGCAAGTAGTGGGTGCTTTTCTGAGAGGGTCCTTTTCTCCCTTGCTAGAAGGGAGAAAAGAACAGAAAGTGCAAACAAGTAAAACATGGGTTTTCCTGATGCCTGTTGTTGCGGGGTCATTACCGCACGTGCTTCGACCCTTGGTTCTTGTGCGTAGTAGTCTGTTTCTGACCTCCGATTGCTGCTGCTTGATGCGGCGTCTCGGTTCTGCGGGCAATAGCGACTGAAATGTCCTTTCTGGTTACAGGTGTAACAGATGACTTCCCTTGCGTCTCGGGGTAGCCCCCTTCCTCTGCCTCGCGTTCTGGGCCCTCCCCTGGGTGGATAGGGTGGCCGCTGTTGGTTGCCGAGTATAAATTCGGCCCCGGCGAGTCTTCCCTGAGTGCCTTCGGTTTCTGTTCCTCGTGCTCTTGTCCGATCTGCCAAGGTGTCCATGGCGTTGGGGTTTTGCTGATGGGGCAGGTTCCTTGGTGCCCACCCGCTCTGTGGGGGTCCCCAGGTACTGGGACGCGAAGTAGTCTTTGGGGCGGATGGTTTTATCGAGTTGAGACGTGCCTGTAGGTGCAGATACTGCTGCTGCTTCTTCATCGCCGCTTGTTTCCATGCCTCAAACGTAGTTGGTTCGTATTGTTCATAGACTTTGGTGAATAGCCCCTTTGGCAGTCCTGCCGTGAATAGATCTATCGTTTGAGGGGCGTCGAGGTTGTAGTCAGCTTGTCGAGCGAGGCGTTCAAAGGTGGCTACGTAGCTGTCAATGTCTCCGTCTTTCATGTGGACCCCTTTGCGTAGTTCTGCCTGCGCTTGCTCCTTCTCCATGGTGTTTGAGAACCTTCTGGTAAAGGCGCGAAGGGTTTCTTCCCAGAGGCGTCGAGTGTGCTCGGGAAATCCGGCTTCCGTCTGGCGCATTAGCCAGTCGGTCATATACATTACCCACTCGTTGACTAGGTCTCCCTGGATGTAGCCGAGGAAGAGGAGTGATCGGCGGTAGTAGTTGCGCATGACGTCGCTTGTGCTGTTAACTCCTTGGTAGAGGTTCCACTGCGCCCTGAACTGCAGGGCCTTGGTGCGATCGCCGTTGAAGACCATGGGTGTGTTACCTTGGAGCCTGTCCGAAGACCGAGGCTGGTTACCGATGGGACCTACCCCCGGGAATCTGCCTCCTCCAGGTGGTCCTCCTCCGCCTCCGTGTCCTCCACCTCCGTGTCCTCCACCTCCTCCTCCTTGTGGGTAGCCTCTTCCTGGACCTCTTCCGGGTGGCCCTCCTCCTTCGGGAGGGTCTGGTTCATCGGGTCCGATGGCTCTCATCAGAGCTGCGTCGTCTGCAGTCATCCGATGCCCCGTGTCTGGGTGGATAGGGAGTAGGTCTTCGGGGACTCCGTCGTGTGGTTGTTGTATGGGGTCTACTTGTAGTGCGTACGTTGGTTCTAACTGCGTGGTTGTCATCTCGTCTGGTGGGTGAATCACTATGTGCTCAGCTTGTGGTGCTTCGTCGAGCGTAATCCCTGCAGCTCGGTTTGCTAGGTTAGCGAGTTCTTCCTGTTCCTCTGCGTTTACTTGCGAGAGGTGGTCTTCCTCGGACTCTTCGTCGCTTTGTTCTGACTCAGAGTCTCCTTCTTCTGTGGTGCTTGTGACGGTTGCGCCGTCGATAGGTCCTACCCTTGCTAGGGGGACTACTTCGCTCTCTAGGATGTCGCACCGATATTTGTGCGTTGTTGGTCGGACTACTGTTCGTATTCCTGCGTCGTTTGTGGCAAGTATGCACCAGCAAGTATGCTCGAAGCTGTACTCAACTGGGTAGTAGCGACTTGGCCGATTGGGGAAGTCGACGAAATATCCGGTCTCTCCTCTGTGCGTCCTCCACCTGGCAGCTTTCAGATAGCGCGTGGGGACGTTCCGTTCTCCTCTACTGGAGATGATATATGATTGGACTTGGTTCCAGCCCCACCGATCGCCGGTTGTGGGCGCCACTGTGTCGTTCTTAGAGGGTGTAGCTTGGTCTTAATGTTGCGTTAGGCTCGTCCTAACGGTGCTCGACTTGAGCGATGACAGAGTGGCTTGTTATGCGAGGGGCGACTTAGAAAATACGGATACACGTCCTGAGTAGGAACGTGATCAGTGTCAGCACTGGGGCAAAGTCCACCAGGCGTATACGTTGTCGGGCAATCTGCTCTACAAGAGCCAGACGCACTAGTAGACAGAGAGAGAGAAGAAGACAGACAAGGAGGGATGAGACGAGAATTGGACTAAGGATTCAAGAAGACCAAGCTGGAGGCTCGGTCTTCGTACTGCTAGTCCTTTATACAGTTGACGAGGGGCTTTGAAGCTCCTCCTGAACGTAGGGTACCCAGTAGCGATAGTAGCTCGAACCCTACTACAACTATCCTAGGAACGAGTCACAAGTCCGATGCGATATACATGTGATAACAGCCCTAAGGCTGACTGAGACGACTGTCCCTGACTAATACTAGGGTAGTCAGAACCCCACGAGTCCGCAGTCCGTATCAATGAGTCCGATCGCAACATTTGAGCTTGTCTTCGTGCTATGCCAAGTGAGGACGAATTCCTATTCTGGCTGCGACCATGGAACGTCTGGAGGAGTACCGCGTACACAACACCCAATTCTGCAAGCGCCTGTACAATTACCTATGTATCATGTTCACGGCTCAAGTTACCATCTCTCCGAATGCTTAGTTCCTAACAGTGCCTTTGGGCTTCCCCCGCAGTCGACGTTGCTCTTGGGCCAATCTAATGGACTATCGAAGTCCAGTGGACGTCGAAACTTGGAAATCAAGGGTCATAAAGAGCTAAGGAGCTATCTCGATTGTTACTGCGGACTCATTCTCTATATGAGGGAGATGGACGAAGTGGCCTACGGCAAGCTTTGTGCGGTAAGACTCTCACCAGTGACGCCGACGTGTTGAAAGACCGTACCAAAATAGACACAGTTTCCCACAGGGAATTGCTCTCATCAAAACAAGCACTAAGCAGTCCGACTTTTTTTCCATGAGCAATCTTGGTTGTGTTGTACAGAAGTAGCGGCCTTCTGCCGCATTGCACCATAGCAAAAGTAAAACGCGCACTTGCTACTGTACATTCCGGGATTGAATCACTAGCTATTTCTACATGCTCTCGATCCACTTGAGTGAAACGGGGGCCTTGACGTCCCACTCGGTCTCGATTGTGACCTCCTCGTTCGCACCAACGTCGACCACCCACTCGAACAGCCCCTCCTTCCGCCCGCCCTTCCCGTCGACCGACTTGCACCACCGCACCTTCCTCCGCGGCGCCGCGCGTCTCTCTGGCCGCACTTCTCCCTCCTCTCCCTCCTCCCTCCTCTCCCTTCTCCTCCTCTCCTTCGTCCTCCGCGCCGACCTCGAGCTCCTCGCCTTGCTCCAGATCCGCGAGCACAGCAGGGCGCCGCAGCACGACATTGACGCGCTCCCCGTCCTCCGACACGGGTACGGCATCGCGGAGCACGAGCGAGTGCAGCGCGAACGGGTGGCTATTGGTGATGGTCGTGCGGCTCGTAAACGCCGTGCTGGCCCACTGCTCGCTGAACGCGCGTGCCGCTGCGTCGAGCGGCTTGTCGGCGCGGCGGGACGTGCACGCATAGCGAATGCGGGTGGCGGGGTCGGTGCCGAGCGTGCAGTGGAACGTGTCGCCGAGGGCAACGTCGTGGGGGAGCGCAGTGCGAGCCGCGAACGCGTCGTCGACGAAGGTGTGCACGGGGCCCGCGAGCATGCGGTAGTCGCTCGTGTTGTGCACGGTCGCGTGGAGGTATGCGACGGGCCGCGTTTTGGGAGCGGCGACGTGCTGGAGCGTTGCGGAGAAGGGGAGCATCGCAACGGCGAGCTGGTGCGGGACGCCGTCGCTTGGCACGCGCGATGCCCCCTCGATGTGGTACGTCAGCGCGAGCGGGCTTTCCTGTACCACTGCCATTGGTTTGGCGATTGGCGCAGGCTCGTCGCTGAGGGCGGGATTTACGCCCACCGCTTGCCATCCATCGTCTGCGGGAGCGGGTACCAGTTGCAGCTCTGGTTCTTGCGGCGGTGCGGCAAACCCAAACGGGCCTCGAGGAGAAGGGGGATTGACGGCCATGCAGAACAACTCTCCGTCTTGCTGTGACGCCAAAGGGGCCCCGAACGCTTGTGAGGCCCACACCCTGCCTGGGGGGCACTACCGAAGGCCCCGGACGAAAGCTGCGCGACAGGTTGTGATTGCCCGAACAATCCCTGTGCGGCATTCGGTGGTGGAAACGGGAATTTCGGAGCAACTGGTTGTAACGGCCCATTCATACTCAGAAGGAATCTGTTGAACGGATTCTTGGGGGGAGAAATCTTCGTGGGAATTAAAGTAGGAATACTCTGGGTGGATAGGTTCATGTCCGCCGTACTCAGTGTAAGAGCCACGCCTGCCCAGTCTTCGCCCGTACTTTGCATGATCCACACACGGTAGTGTAGAGACACTGATGGCGACGGAACCCCAGCGTCCGTAGTCGCGTGTAACTCGTACGCCGCAGACCATGTCGCATTCTGGACAACTGAAATTATTGATCAGGAAATTACGCAGTGGTGGTCGAAAATCGCATAACGTACGATAGGTCAATTTGAGTTCGATCTCGGTCGCTTGCTTGGCCACAACCGCGACCGTCACCTCTCCGTCAGACTTTCTCTGCTTTCTCTCGTCGGCCGACGACAACACGTTGATTTGGCGCGTGAGCTGGAGAATTTCCTCTTCCAACTCGTTGCGAGTCGTTCTCAAAGTCTGAGACCGCGTCAAAAAAAGTGTTAAAGAATTTCCCTGCCTGGTCAGGGGACACCTTGTCCCCCACCAGAGTCCTGGAATAGTCGACCATAGTGCCGGAGATGTTGTCCAAGGCGTCTCGATCTTTAATAAGCGCGCTTTTCTTTGCTTGGAGTAGGGTTGCCGCGGTCCGGTGCGGTCCGGTTCGGGGACCTTTTTCTCCGAACCCTGAACCGGACCCGGGTCCGGTTCGGGCTCTCAGGCCGAACCTCGAACCTCTAGAGGTCCGGTCCGGTTCGGGTCCGGTTCGGGGCTCAGAGGGGGCCGAACCCCGAACCGCACCCCGAACGCGCACAAAAAATCGAAACAAATCTCTAAAAATCTACAAGAATTTACAGGGGCCCTACAGCTACTCTACCTGCACTTGCACCTACGCGAAACCCATCCCCGTGCTCACAGTCATGACTCGTTCCACCACGAGGCCCTCTCCCTTTCCCTCCCCACTTTGCAGCCCTGAGCCGATACTCCGTTCCGATCTTGGCGACCGATTTGAGGCTGACCCTGCTCTTGCGTGTGCGTGTGCCCGATGTGTTGGTGATGAGGTGGTTAGCCGCTGTGTGACAGTGGCAGTGACGAAAAGGTGGAATGACGCACGTGCGCCTGAGGTGAGCAGACTCGGAGTCTGGCCAGGGCCCTGTAACACTCGTCTTCAATATGGTAGGCAGACACGCATGCACGTGAACGCAAAAGAATAATTACCGGTATACTTCGTCAACGTTCTGGGACATGCGCCGCCTTCTGAGGTCGCAATCGAGGTAGTCCGCCCGCAGACGACGAGTTGAAGGGGACGGCCATCTGATCCGCATATGTAATTGGCACCGCAGTTCGTCGTGCTCACGGGGCGGCGTGGAGGTTTCTTGTTCAAGCTGGCAGATGCGCAGGGTCAGCGGTGGCAGCGCGGCGATCGTTCTGAAGAAAACGTGAGTGCGGTTTGGAGCTTGGTCATGGTCTGCTTGAGCTACAGAAGAGACGAGTCAGAGATCGGGTTGCAGCGAGTCCAAGTCGGCTTACTTGTTCGATGTAGGCCTTTCGTCCCTCCTTCCGCATCGTGGTCGCCGAGTTGCTCGTGGTCGGGTCGTCGCCACCTTGTCGTCGTAGTCGTAGTCGTCGCCACTGTCGTCGCGTCGCGGTCGCGGTCGTTGTCGTCTCCTTGCGGTCATCGTGGTCGCAGTCGTGGTCGGGTCGTCGCCGCTTCGTTGCACCGGTCGTCTTTGTCCATGTCTTTGCCGCCCCGCATTGACATGGTTGCTGTCGTCGTCGTCGTCACCTCAGAGTTGTTGCGGTCACAACGAAGTGGTCGTCGCGGTTCATCGTCGCGTTGCCGTTGCCACCACGACAGACCATCGTCGTTGCCCGTGTTCTCCTCATCATCATTGTTACTTGAATCGACCGAAGTCGCCGAGTTACCGGTGGTGGACGACGGCTTAGTGTCAGATGTTGAAACTGGGGTATTCGGGGTGGAAGAAGACGAGGAGGGAGTAGACGAGGTAGACGAGCTGGTCGTCGTGGGCGAACTCGTTGAAGTAGAACTCGACGTGGACGAACTGGATGAGGTCTGTAGGGTGAGGTCAACACCCCATAAAAATATCAGGGTTGAAGTAAATCTCTTTACCGAGGAGCTCGAAATTAAGGAAGAAGACGATGAACTAGAGGCGATTAAATTAGAGACCGAGGAAAGGAAAGTTGTGGCGAGGGTGTTAGTGAGAGGGAAGGGCTTGGAGACGGAGTGGAGGAAGTACTCCCGACAGGATAATACGCGACCGAGTCGGGACCGTCACGGTCGGGATCGCTCGCGGCCGAGGCGTCATCGCCATTGCACGTTCCACAGCAGCGAGGAGACGGCGAGCACGACAGCACCAAAGAAGGTGCCTGACGTAGTAGCCCGTCGTCTTCACCTCTGCGTGGAGGTGTGGCCTCCGGTGCTGTGCAGATCGTGACTTGCTACAGCGGGGAAAGGGAGTGGCGAGGTACTAAACTAAAGAGCGGTGTAGTAGTGGTAAGTTATCTTGAAAATTCAAAACAAAAAAAAACTACAGTACAGTAAGTCACGTTCATTGTGTCGATTGCGTGGCGTGGGCAGTGCGTGGGAAGCGTTTCACGTATTCTTCGACAACCCCTCTGTAAGTTACAGTGATTAAGTTAACGGTTTATAACGCGCATAACGGACCACACCGCCCTTGCTGCTACCGTCCCGCCCCAGTCGTTGCTACGTCATCAACCACGGCCATCACCGGAAAGATGGAGCTTGAGTCCCGCGCATGGGCCTCAGTCTTGGTATCATCCTCATTGAACTCGTTGCTATCGCCTTCCCTGTTGTCGTCTGACTGACTCATCCTGTTCCCACTTCCCACCAGAGCTCACATCCCGGGACCATTCTGCAACGTCGACATTCATACACACCCGTCGTCTTTACAAGGTCCTGGCCTACCCCCTTCAAACGCCGTGCTACCCCACCCAGTTCCCGGCGGGCCACCCTTACCCGCGAACTACCACCAGTTCCGGCGCGGCCTCAGCACCTTTCTCTTTCGCCTCCCTCTCTCACCTTCGTCCCCTCCGTCAATACACTTCGGAGATGGGCTCGCCTGAATACGATACGATGTCCACGCCTCTGTTGGCATCGCTTGGAAGAGCCAGAACCGGGTCGTTACCAGCCAATGTCCGGTCAACGTCCTCCAGCGATACCCCGGTGATGACCCTGTCCTAGAGGACGATGGTTTACACACCTGCCCCGCACTAGAATGTCTCGTCATCGGCGAGGGCGGTAAGATTTAGGCGCAGGCCCCTGTCCTCGGCAGTATGCTGGTGGCAGGCGAGAGCGCCTGCGTCGAGCTCCAGGTGAAGAATCACTCCGCGAAGAAAGTACGTTCCTCTTCCCGTTCTTATCCTTGCGTTCAAGTTTTATCATATATGCTTTGCACAGACGACAGGTTTACATATCACGCTCTGCAGGCATCTGCATCTAGTATTGTTCATTCCATCTACGACGCGCTGACATTTATCACAGCTTCCCTGGCGAAACACCCGCCATTGTTGACAGCACCGAAGCCGCTGCCCCGCGTGCCCCCCCGGCAACACCACTGCCCCTCCGCGGGAGTCCGCGCCCCCATAAAAACAGCATAGCTGCTGCAGTACCGTGCGCCAACGCAGGCTGCATGCGATGACGGCGAGGGCGACGATGGCGACGGCCATAATGGTGAGTCGGAGGCGGTAACGTCAAAGCGATAACGGCAATGCGACGACAGCAACGCGACATCGTGACACCGACAACGAGCGGGGTGGTGCTGCGACGGCGACGCGGTGACAGCAGCGACGATGACGGGGACGACCGTGCGTTGATGACAACGACGATGGGGGTGACCGTACGGCAACAGCAACGACGACGGGGACGACCGTGCAGCAATGACAACGTCCGTGTGGTGCAGCACGTCTATAGCAATGACGACGACGAAGGGATGGGGCGGGCAGCAGGGACAGTGGTGTTGGCAGGTGGGGTAGTCCAGTAGTACTAGCTACCTGTAGATACATGCAAAAAGTATACTTTTTCAGACTACCAGTACTGGCCCAAGGCAGCGGTTCGAGTGCAGTCCGGTCCGGACCGGGTTCACAAGAATTTTGGACAATGGTGAACCCCGAACCGGACCCTGTAGTCAGGCGGCCGCGGCAGCGAACCGGACCCGAACCTGAACCGGACCTCGGGTGCGGTCCGGTGCGGTTCGGGTCCGAACCCCAATCCGGACCGGACCGCGGCATCCCTAGCTTGGAGCCTGTGAACGACCTCGCTCGTGCTGAGCGGGTCGATTTCCTCGATCCCACGGCCAGTAGAGCAGACCACATCAAAGAGTTGGGCGTCTCCAAGTCCGCTGACACGGGCAGAGTCTGTGTCAATCGACCCAGGTAGATGGCTGATTTGAATCTCGCTCTGGCCTGGCTGCAAAATATTTACAAGCTTAACGTCTGTTGTTCAATGTTCAACGGTAAAGGAGGGCTCACCTGAAGCGACAGGTCGAAGACTTGGACGACCTCTGCCTTGTTCGACTTGAAGACAGTCACCGACTCTATAGGGTAGTTATCGGCGTTGAGCTTGATAATGGATGTCATGGTTGGGTGTAGTAGGGTCTGGGGGCAACGAGCTTGACCACAATCGCAAATTTTGCTCGTGGTCTTGTGAGTCTTGTAAGAGTGCTTCCAATCCCGGCAGGAGCTCTGGGTCAATATTTGCATTATCAACGGGTGAGGACGCCATGCCGCTGAGGGTGGTAGGGTAATTAGTCGAGGAGAGAGCAGGACGAGGGACACAGGTGGAGAAGTCGGGGGCCCCTATGCGAGGCAAATGTCGGGTGGCCCCGCCTGCCCGAAAAGGACGTGTCGCGCGTTTTCCTGGGTTCACACGCCGGAAGTGTGATTCCCCTTCTTAGATCCTACGGAAAGTCACCCACTGGGTGACCTTTCCGTAGGATTTGGAGCCTCTAGATTATTTTCCAGACCAGCTGTACCCGAAATGTGTAATCTGGAAAATAAACTCTGGAGAGCCTCAGGCTGTGTTTCCCTTGCACAATTTCCTTTTTCTCTGACCCAAATTGGGTCAAGAATTATGTAACGAGATTCAGTTTGACTTTGTTTACGATTCACCCGGAATATCGACCTGCCATATGACCTTGGCAAGCAAGGTGATATTAATTATATTTATGTTAGTGATAAGTATGTAATTTTTGAGCTAAACTTTATTTTTGGTTCCGAGTTTGTGGATTGGTGATCACGTGACGTGTTAGGGGGGGGGGTTGAGCTAGGCCAGTTAGGCGCGGAGCTGGGGCATTCGGGGACTGCTCTGCAACCTCATCAGAGAATGACACGAAATGCTTGGATGTTGGCATGACTACTGAACCAAAATGTTTTTTGAAGAGAAACACCTCCTGATATTTGTCAAAACGGTCAAAGCGCAAAAATGGAGTCGATCATGGAGGAGCCCACAAGGGGCAATCGCGACAGGTGCCAGCGCCTTCCGCACAGCTCCGCGGGAGGCCCTCCTACACATCGCGCATGTAACGTCTACCACGGACGTTTGCCTGACTTAGGCGTCTCGGGTTGTGGTGATCCGATTCGAGTAGTAAAGCCGGTTAGCGGGGTCTCGGGGTGGTGAGCTGGATGAGGAAATAGACGTTCCTCTGTTCCTGCTCTATATCCGTGAAGATCGTCTCCCTGTTGGACTCCGATAGGTAGGTCGGTAAGGATCTTCAAGTCGTCCCAAGAGTCATGATCGACGACGTAGAAGAAGGTGTAAGGGCGTGCGACTCGTTCGTTGAGATAAAGGAACACTAGGTGACACGTAGCGTCCAAGGGATATTCCACTGCCCACAGGGGACTCGGGATAAGTCACGGGGATCCCTGGTCTAAGGGGATATGCCGGACGACTCACTTAAAGGGAGGGATTCCCTCTAGCGTGGATGAGAGTAGGAAGAGTGGTATTCGAAGAAGACCAAGATACCGTTCTTGGTCTTTACTCGGAACTACTTATACAGGTACGCGCGGGCTTTCAAGCGCCGCTCCAAGTATTACTAGCCTATAGCGTAAGTAGAGCAAACCCTAGTACAGCTATCCTAGTAATGAGTCATGATCCGAACTGTATCGTACACAATCACATGCTCCGGAGCTTACCCGGCTGACTGATCAACTAAGTCCATGACTATATGCTGCTGACGCGGTGCCATACCCTTGTACGTCAGTGTCCACTTCTGGGCCGAAACGCTCCGTTAGTCCGAACCGTAACAGCGCAGATGCTGCCTATGCACCATTACGTGGAAAAGCTAACTTCCACCTCCGCAATGCAACTCTACAGGGTACCCCAAGCGTCCCAGCTTCTGAGGTGGCTCGGCCCAGAGTGGTATGTTCCCCGCCCCGGAGACCACCCACTGATGGTCCCAACTAGGCCCCTGGGGAACAGACGACCCAAACCGCGCCCCACGGCCCTGGAAGCTCTCGCTGCGAGAGTGCCCAGCAGTGGACCGCGCGTCGACGTAACTAGTGATTGTCACGGGTTCTGGTAACCCGCACGGGTCACGGGTCGGGTAGTGCCGGGTACGGGTACAGGTAAGCCTTCTTCAACCCGAGGCAAACCCGTACCCGAACCACTTAGTGCTTTGAGGTCCAGTCTGGTCCAGTTTTTTAACACATTTTCAAAAGACTGTGACCTTAACCGGTCTAAATGTTGATGGTAAACTCAATTTCTTAGACCGGACCGATCCAGACCGGTTAGTGCCGGTCCAAAACTGGTTAGCGTCAGTCCAAAACTGGTCACCTTATAGACCAGTCACTAACTGGTTATGACCAGTTTTACTCCGGTATTTGACCGGTCATTCATGCACATGTGGCCCAGGTAACCCTACCCGTGCACTCAAAAATCAACTCATACTTTATTATTTATGTTTGGTATAGTTACAGTAATGTTACAGGATGTACTACAGTGTAAGCTAAGTCAGTAGCGTCGTGGGCGAGGCGTCGATGGGCCATGGCGCCGTGTCGTTACGCTGTGTCGGTGTCGATGGGCCACGGCGCCGCGTCGGTGTCGAAGTGCCACAGCACCGTGTCGTTATGATGCGTCGGTGTCGTTGGTGTCGAAGGGCCACGACACCGTGTCGTTACGGCGCGTCGGTGTCGATGGGCCACGGCGCCGCGTGGGTGTCGAAGGGCCATGGTGCCATGTTGTTACGGCGCGTGGGTGTCGTCAGTGTCAATGGGCCACGACGCCGTGTCGTTACGGCGCGTCGGTGTCAAAGGGCCATGGCGCCGTGTTGTTACGCCGTGTGGGTGTCGTCGGTGTCGATGGGCCACGACGCCGTGTCGTTACGGCGCGTCAGTGTCGATGGGCCACGGCGCCGCGTGGGTGTTGAAGGGCCACGACACCACGTGGGTGTCGAAGGGTCACGGTGCCGTGTCGTTACGCCACGATGCCGCGTCGGTGTCGATGGGCCACGGCGCCACGTGGGTGTCAAAGGGCCACGATGCCGCGTGGGTGTCAAAGGGCCGCGACACCGCGTGAGTGTCGAAGTGCCAAGGTGCTGCCCGCAGCGAGGTGGAACCTAAGACAGTTATTTAAAACCTAGAAATGACAATCAAATTAGTTGTTTAAAAGAATAAGGAATAGAATCACTTAGCTTCTTTGAGGGTCCCTGGGCAAAAGCAACGCGAAGTGCTGAGTGTCACGTGTGTGTGTTGACACGTCAACAACTCGTCCGGTCCGGTGACCTGCGTCCCGGTGAAACCCGCCGTGGCACATATTACCAAGCGTCAACATGGCCAAAAATGGGCATCAAACATCCATTTGGTAATTGCAGGCCAAAATGAACTGAAGTCCAGTCTTTAACTGGTTTAGACCAGTTTTTTCCAGTCATAAGACTGATTGAGAAGGAGAAAGACTGTGACTGATGACTTCTGAAGATTGAAAAACTGTGACTGCAGTCCAGTCATCATCAGTTAAAGTCCAGTCAGGTCTTCAGTTTTTTTCCAGTCTATAGGACTGGACCTCAAAGCACTACGAACCACAGGTTACACAGGTTATGTGCTTTTTTCAAGGCTTTTTTTTTTGCTTTGGTTGAATCAAATCAATCAATTTCCACGCCGCAAGAGGTTACCACTTGAAGCTTGCCCTCGGGTTCCATCACCACATCCTCGCCATCACCGCCACATCACCTCCTCGCCTCACGCTTCACACGCCTTTTCACCTCCTCAAACCATCCCGCCTTCTACCGCCTCCACCCCTTCCCCACACAAGTCCACCCAACCAATGTTCTGCCATGAATTTCATTATTGATGGGCCACCCGACGGGCAGAACCCCTCAGGACTCATGGGCCAACCGACGTCGGCCGATGCCACAGATTTTTCCGGAATTCATGGGCCAGCCGACATTGGTTCGGAGTTTTTTTGTTCCAGAGGGATTTCCTGAAGTAGGAATTGTCAATAGAATATACATAGAATGTCTAAATGTATCTGGAGACTTGAATAAGCATGGGGCATCCAGGGATTGTCATTGCAAAGTTACAATAGGTGCCAAAAAGTATGGAACATCAAGTTCATGTCATGGACAAACATGCTGGGGAGTAAGAACACCCGAAACACATTCCAATACAGCATAACGGACACTACGGCATCCGTATTAACGGATAATACAGCATCATTAAGATGGACGCAACAGCATCCGTCAAGACGGACGCAACAGTGTCCGTTAGACGGACGCTATAGAATCCGTCTTGACGGACACGACAGGATCCGTTAGACGGATGCTATAGAATCCGTCAAGACGGATGCAACAGAATCCGTCAAGACGGACGCTACTGCATCTGTGAAAACAGACGTGAAGTCTAATGCTGTGGATTCCATTAAACCCAAACCATCTCATACGGAACCTTAAGCTTCCGTCTCATGCAGATGGATAGCCATCCGTTTCCAACGGAAGAATAAGCATCCATCTTATATGGAAGACTGAGCCTCCCATACAACGACAATGTACAACTTTCATTCAAGGAATATAGAGGCGGAGTGATATCATTGATCTACAAGTTATGGAAATCGATAGGAACTAGGATATATCCTTGCATGATTTATAAATGTTCTAATAGAGTAGATGTGATCGGTATGAGCGCCTTGATGGAACTTTTGGATAGCTCCTCCCATGCATGTGCTTGACGAGATGCGTATGCCTCGTGCCCAGGACGCAGTGCCTGTGCTTCCATATCCATCCAGGCCTTCCAACACTCTGCCTTGGAATGAAAGTAAGCTGGAATCCAGATGGCCTCATTACGAATACTGTGCTGCTCTTCTTTCCATCGCTCAAACTGAGCTTTTGCGCGAAGCCAATGGACTCGGTTGACTGTTCAATCTGTAAGTATTCATGATATTATCCATTGTGCAGTTGACCTACACTCATCCATCCAAGTTCCATCCTGCCTTTCAGAGGTCCCGAAGCTCCATATCCATGCAAGCTGTGTATTGCGTTGTCCGACCTGTGCTGCCCCAAGGATGGCTGTACTGACACGAATATCTGTGAGGCGGAGTGGTAGCAATTCCGGGAACAGTCCAGACGCTTCCTGAACTTTGAGGTATGCATCCCGTGCCATGCTGTAGTTTTGGGCGTGCTGATGAACCGTGCTATCGACACTGTGAACTGCAGTCCATGCATGGGTCTTCGTCCTTTGTGACCGGGCATCTCGCACTTGTGTTCGGTAAAGTGCAGACTTGAACCCTAAAGCAAGGCGAATCCTGTGGACGGAATCACTTGCCTGAGCATAGCGTAGCTTAGCCTCTTTCATTGCAAGTGTAACGTCTACCACGGACGTTTGCCTGACTTAGGCGCCTCGGGTTGTGGCGATCCGATTTGAGTAGTAGAGTCGGTTAGCAGGGGTCTCAGGATGACGAGCTGGATGAGGGAATAGACGTTCCTCTGGTCCTGCTCTATATCCGTGAAGATCATCTCCTTGTTGAACTCCAATAGGTAGATCGGAAAGGATCTTCAAGTCATCCCAAGAGTCGTGATCGACGACGTAGAAGAAGGTGTAAGGGCGTGCGACTCGTTCGTTGAGGTAAAGGAACACTCGGTGACACGTAGCGTCCAAAGGATATTCCACTGCCCACGGGGGACTCGGGATAAGTCACGGGGATCCCTGGTCTAAGGGGATATGCCGGACGACTCACTTAAAGGGGGAATTCCCTCTAGCGTAGATGAGAGTAGGAAGAGTGGTATTTCGAAGAAGACCAAGATACCGTTCTTGGTCTTCACTTAGAACTACTTATACAGGTACGCGCGGGCTTTCAAGCGCCGCTCCAAGTACTACTAGCCTATAGCGTAAGTAGAGCAAACCCTAGTACCGCTATCCTAGTAATGAGTCATGATCCGATCCGTATCGTACACAATCACCTGCACCGGAGCTTACCCGGCTGACTGATCAACTAAGTCCATGACTATATGCTGCTGACGCGGTGTCATACCCTCGTACGTCAGTGTCCACTTCCGGGCCGAGACTCTCCGTTAGTCCGAATCGTAACAGCAAGAGACTTAACACTGTGGCTTGCGCACCACTCCCATCCAAGTGATGATGGGAGAAGGAGGGGAATGTCCTCGGCATTGAGGCTTTCTATTTCAGAGTCATCAGAGGTCTGAGATCTGTGATGGCGACCAGATGAGGCGGGGCCAGGATTGCCGGAGTCATCTATGTCATCCGCATTGTTGTACTCAGCATAGTCCCCCAAAGACCAAACCGGAGCATTATCTGTTGCCCGAAGATGGGGGAGGAATGCATCTGCTTGGTGCTCGAACATATCAATAAGCTTCTGTATGCGATTGCGCTTGTTCTCAAGTATTTGTGCGTCTTCCATAGTGAGCTTGGATCCCTGAGTCCGGAGCTGATAGTGGATTGCAAGTCTGGATATCTCAATATTTAGTGGACTAGAAAGGAAGATTGTGGACGTACTGCAACTCCTGTATCTTAAGGCCACATGAAATCCAAGATGTCTCACCATGGATGGAATGGTCTCCACTCTCCTCTTCAATAAGCTGTTGCTGAATGGTAGCACGAGACGGGGCTTGTAACAGTTGTCAGCCATGGGTGAATGATGATGAGTATATTCCACACACCCTTCTCCTTCACAGTATCGTAAATATCCATGGAAGATGGGGATGTCTGCCTGTCTTGCTGAGCACACTCGTCGTCCTTAAGCCATTGTTCAGACTTGTGTTTGAAGTGCTGATTGAGAGCCTCATATGCCTTTGAACTAGCATCCAGGCCGGGCTTCAGTCGCTTCCACCGCTTAAGTAGGGATGGCACTTTCATACAGGTAATAATGAGCAGCGTATTAATTGAGGGGACGGAGAATGCATACCAATCCGAACCAACTTCTTCCAGTTGGAGTGATTGATGTGTGCATCCAATACCTCTTGCCTGTGGTCCAACGACATCCCTCGGAGGCTACGAGAGATATTGTTCAGGGGTGCCCACAGTGTCTCAATTATTTCCCCATCGACTTGCTTGGCTCCTTGAATGTAGCTGGGAGAATACCTGGGCAAGCAGGAATCCTGATGGCCATGGATATGGAACAGGCCAATCCCCATCCGGAGCTGTAGCGATGTAACGTTCCTTCCTGGACGTTGGACTCGACTTGAGTCACGTGTGCCTGTTTGCTGCTGCAACTGTGTTGCAAGGCGTAGGGGCGTTCGATGGTCGTCGATAATGGCAGACAAAGGGAAAGTGGACAGTGGCTGGACAGGCTCCGAAGGCGCACTGAAGAGGATGAAGGTGGAGGGACGGGTCTCCGAGGTCACACCAGCGAGCGAAGAGGTTGTCAATGTGGTTATTCCCAAAGTGGATAGCGCAGTACTACTGGCCCAGCTCCAAGAGGGAAGGTATTCACAAAGATATCAAAGCTACCGCTACAAGGCGCGAGTAGCCGTCTACTTATACACAGTAGGGGAGCTTTGAAGCCCAGCCCTAACTCCGAAACCCTAATACGAGTGGCCAATGGCATAAGGCCCTCGATTGGCATCAGTCAGCAATCCATACAGTAGTCAGCGGTCATCAGTCATCCGCTATGTAAGTAAGGTCCGAGTCTAGATTCGCACCGTATTGCATCAGAGGCTAGACCAGCCCGGGCACAAGCTCATCCGGGCCCTTCTGGTCGAGTCGAGGCGGGTCACATGCCAGGGTCACGTGACGGCCGTACATCAGGACCTATTCCCAAGGCTCCTGGCAGCGGTTCTGAGACGGGGAGGGAGATCGATCGCTCACCAGACGTCCCGTTCTCGCGTTATGCTCTAGGGCTTCTATTGCTGCCCATACTCTCTCCTGTATGCGTGGTTCTTCTTCGGCTCGCCAGTCCCACCAGGGATCTTCAGGCGTGTTGGCGGACTCCACAAAGGGGATGTCAGCGGTCGGCGTGTAGTCACGTGGCGAATCACGTGCCGGCGAGGGTGAAACCGTGACAAGCGAGCTGGGGAGTGAGAGCTCGGGACTGTTTTCTACCCGCTCCTGAAAGTGGACTCTATATTGACACATGATGTCATACATGACAAGTGCCACGGGAATGTCTTCCATGTTATATGAGAGAGCTTTGCATATGCTGTAGTCCATATTGATTTGCCTAGAGTCGACAATACATCACACTCAGATATGCGGATTCCATGCGAGTGTACATACTGCTCTCCTTTCTGGAAATCTACCACAGAGGTTGGAACAAAAAACCCATGGCAGCAGGCGGTTGCGCCAATCCCTGTGACATCGAGGTGAGCTCTACTGGAGTTTGCCTGTTCAATGGCCCTGTAGGTGTTACATGTGCTGGGCTATAAGGCTATTAGCTAGAGTCCGAGTATGTAAGACCCCACATACTTGGGCAACTTCCTTTCCACTCTGGAGATGAGCCCTGTAGGAATCTGGATTGGCCATGAATGCCATTCCTGCTGATAGTGCGACATCCTTCTCCCCAGACCTATGACGCATATGCTCTGCGGAAAAGTTTCCGTCCATAATAAATGTCCGGATAAGTTGATCTCTGCAACGCGGAATGTTAATATGTGAGTGGTACAGTTCATAGGGGACATACGGAGGGTATAGTGTTTTCCAGTCTGTGGGAAGGTTGATTCCAGGCTGTGGGCATGCAGGGCAGAATATGGCCATGGCTCCATCCGGAGGTCTCTCTCCTTCTGGCTGATGCCCAAGACCACTTTCCATCCTGCGTTTAAGGTCCCACCACTGGCGTGATGCCCTCAGGAGTTGCTTGTAATGGTTCTGTAATGATTAATTAGATGCAGGTGTGTGTAGGTATGGGTGTATCAGCGTACTTGGACCTTGTTCGGAAACATCTTGCTTGTCATGCTTTGTAGCTTTGAATAATACTGCTGGGCCGTGGTCTTGCACTCCAGGTTATCTGTGATGAAGTCCTCCAAAACTGAGAATGTAAACAATGTTTCTATTTGCTTGAATGTGGACGGAAATAGCCCAGCCCGGAGGAGCTGTTCTCCCATGTTATCCGTGCCAGAGCAAGCGCAGAACACTATCTCCATGTCGAAGATGCCACCCCTATCAACAACAGTGAACAATGGATTTCCTGAGTCTGCTGTTCGCACTCGACTCGCATCGTTGTCATTGGACTCCAGATACATATCCAGGGAGTCGAACAGTCCGTCAGAGATTTCCGGATTAGTCAATGGGCCCTCTGGCTGAGGAGTCTCACGGGGTGTGGGGAGTTGGCCAGCACTATCAGAAGAGTCCAGAACCTCCGGAACGGAGGCGAGTGATGCTGAGCGGGAGCGTCTCTGCGAAGCACGCCCCGTTCGAATGGTGGAGGCTGTGTGTGCAGCTCTTATACCCTATGCTAATGTGAGCGCTATGGGGAATCACAGGACCAAATGTGCCCATACCTCGACTGTCTGCGGACATGGCGCACCACCATGCCCAACATATAATGCGAACCCCAGGGAGTGCAGAGTCACTGGAGTGTAGTGTGTTGTATTCCATAGGAGTGGTCGGTGAAATGGAGAGTTCCTGTGAGCCTCAAGGCAACACTCTTTACAAAAGGAAAGTGAACCAAAGCAATCTGGACACCTTATTTCGGGTTTCTTGGTGCACTTGGAACACTTGTCAGATCTTCCCTGAGCTTCCATCTCCAATAGAATATGTAGGTATCTATTCCGGAGTCCAATCCACTGTTTCATTGGAGTCTATATCTCATCAGGATGACTACATGACGCTAACACAAAGCGAGACATACAGTAGCTTGTCGGGCGGCCCGTGAGCTCGGTCGAGGCAGACAGTCCTCTGTGGTATCCTGGAGTGGGTACTCGGGCTGCTGCTCATCCGTGTACTGATGCATATGGGGGTCCTCCGAGTCAGGAGTACGGATAGCCGTCCCAGAAGTGTTTGCATTCTCTTCGTGATGCTGAGGTTGTGTTCCCTTCTTGCGCGGCCGTGATGGCTGTCCTGACTGCTCTTTCTGTGGACGAACAACTGGAACAACCTTTTCTGTTGTCCGGATTGTACCCCGCTTAGTTTTAGTGTGCTTGATGACGACCTCCTTGATGCCATCAACGATGTCGGGAACAATGACATCACGGCTGCGAGGCATTTGGCTTCCAGGACCAGGAGTGAATACGAGATGTGTACAGAGGTGATGAAGTGGAATGTCTTTCCAGTTGTGCGATGTAAATGGCATCTTAAATACTCTGCATGTACTACATAGATATGTCATCGAATAGTCCATGGATGTCCTCATTCACATCGAATATCTTACGGGATGCCTTTCAGGGTTCCGATGTACATTGGGGGATCCGGAGGTCTATCGAATCTGAGAAGTGCAAACAGGATATCATCAGAGTGAGACAAATTGGATACTATCAGATGTGTGTCATCGTGTCATATTACGATTTAGCAAAGCTATCAATTGAGATACCTTTTATTACTATCATTACCACACCGCTCCATGTAAAGGAAACCCAATCAACAGGAACCTGAGAGAACACTGGCACCCGTACCCTTATCGTCATGTTCGGAAGCATATTCCCTGTCGTACAACATCCTTGCAAGAGTATATATGTTCTCAAAGCCGGCGTAAAGGCTACGCGACTCTGCCATCACATTCTCGAACTGTGCAACACATGAGATGTCTGAATGTCCTGAGTGAGCAAGATGACACACCCTACGCAAGGAACGCTCAAGTTCCGGTGATTCTTCATCTGTGTCCGGACTATCACATATGACGTCGTCTCCATAATCCGATGCATACATGTCATCTTCGTCAAATGACTCCAGATCAGATGATGCGTCATCGTCTGACTCAGTATGAGTATCACAGACATCCAGGATGCGGACAATAATGTTCTTCCATCCAGAAATGTTCCTGATATCGGACATGCGAGGTTCCATGTGGAGTGAGGTAGTTGGTGTAGTGTCCGGACTAACACATATGATGTCGTCTCCATAATCCGATGCATACATGTCATCTTTGTCGAATGACTCCAGATCAGATGATGCGTCGTCGTCTGACCCAGTATGAGTATCATGGATATCCGGGATGCGGACAATAATGTCCTTCCATTCAGAAATGTTCTTGATATCGGACATGTGAGGTTCCATGTAGGTAGTCGGCGTATCTGAATGCAATGCAGTACACACAGTACTTTTGTACGTACGCCCAATGGATTGAGATATCACTCAGCTGCCTCTGAAACGGAAACAGTCGAAGATTCATATCGTGCTTCATATGCCATAACTCCATGCCAGACATGTTATGCAAGTCTATTCACAGGTGTATTGTATGAAGCGGATACCGAACGTGTTTCACATAGTCCGAACCCTGTACAGGGAATGTTCGTAAACGGGTGCTGTCACGTCCGTCTAAACGGATGCTCTCGCGTCCGTCTAAACGGATGCTATCGCCTCCTTGATTAGGCGTCGTCCGTGTATGAGTTGCCACCGCCGGACGCTAGGGCCTTACCCAATCAGTAGCGGATGTACCGAGATGCGTCCCAACTGGCTTCGTGTATTCAGGGACACTAGATAGCATATTATACATGGAGGCACACGAACCGATAGTAAACAACATGAGTATTATATGAAAACGGGTCATTTGCGACCCCGCGATGATTGCCGTGACCCGGCCCTCGACGGAACCTTGCTGGACGTCCCGCTGCGTGACGCGTGGCGACGGAGACCCGGGCGGGAAGCTGAGTGGACAACGGACACATATTATGCATCCGGTAGGCATTCCAGAACCGAGACAGACTTACATTCGGTGTCCCCATACTCGGGTTGAGGTTCGGAAGGGCCAGCAACGCCCGCATTGTCGACCATCATGCGACTAAGCCCCAAGCTCAAGACCCCACTGGCCACAGAGGAGGCACCTGGCGTAGAAGGTTCTGCCTCGGAAAAGCGTGGGACTGCGGGTAGGCGGAGGCCGAGGGATGCGAGATTGACTTTGCCTTGACCGTGGGTGCACAGAGCGCGTAGGACGGTGTCCGTATTGAACATGAAGTCCCGGACGGCCGTGTTGAACTCTTCCTGTGATCTGGCCACGATGTCGAGTCGTTCGACGATATCCTCTGCCGGATAGTCAGCACAGCGAATAGAATCGGAGCAGAAGTGAGAACATACCATTTGAATGCTTCTTCTTGCGTGCGTTGATTATCGCCTGCGACACCGCAGAGGGCGGGTCACATTTTATCTTCCGCTTGATGCACAGCCTGCATGTGAGGCCCTTCGTAGAAACTTGAGGCTTGCACTTGTGGCGGGACGCCTTGCAAGGGCCACATGCACCCTATAAGACGCTGTCAGAGACGTAGTCGTCATATGAATGGCGTACGACGTACCGGATCAGTGAGGCCAGTTTCCAATTCAGATGCCGAGTCGTCGACCAGGGTACTTTCACGCCGCTTACGCTTTTTGCGCGGTATGGGCGCCTTCACCTCGTCTTCAGAGCTCACGGCTACGGGTTCCGCGGGCGCACAGGGGGTCAGTGGACGAACGACGGGCGGCGGCTTTGCGGGCTTAAGTCCCCCAGACTCGGATTCAGGTGAAGGCAAACGAATCGCATCCCCAGAATCAGCCTTGTTTCGGCAATAGGGCACCCGGGGCGCTGGTGTGGGGGATTGCACTGCCGGACGTTTTCCCGCCTTCTTCTTCTTTGGGGTTACGCCCCCGTCGTCGTCTGCCATCTCAATGTCTTCACTCACAGTGGGGGCGTCACGAACAGAAGCGGACGGATCAACGACGGCAGATGGTGTCGCATGAGATGCTAAACGGGACAATGTTAGAGTGCGAGGACGGAGTGCGAGGACGTATTAAAAAGGATACGGACCTGCGACAATGCCCGACCGTGTAGCTGGAAGCCACCACCGATGCTTCTGCTCCTGAAGCCCAACGAGTGCATCAAGATTCTTCATGTTGAGCTGCGTGTTCCATGATGGGTGTTTGATGGCTCCTTCATCGCACAACGGGAAGACGTCTGCGAGGTTGACATTTGCGATGGACAGCTCCCTACCCTCCTCCGTAGCCCTTAGCCACTCATCGCCCACATAAGTGATGATTGGGTGAATCCGAAGCGTGTGTATGCTGTCGTTCTTATACTCAGGCTTCTCATAGAGTGGGGCAATCTCTTCCTGTACAATGTAAGGGCTAGTTAGTATTCATCACGATGTATTTAGAGGCACCTGCACGTACCAACTCATCGGAGATGCAGTCCTTGTACCATTCGTCATCTGCAGTATCTAAATTCTTCTCCCTATACTGCAGCCCACAGAACATACGAATTGCACAACCCATCACCTTTTTCTCATCTTCAGTCAGTAGGTCCACCAGAGTCCTGCGATGTGGGGGCATAGTGGGATCGATAAGCATCAGCGAACCTGCAAACAGAGTTTTGGGGGGTTGCACCGATCGCCCGTGGGAACGGGCTACCATACGTCCGTGTGAACGGGCTACCATACGTCCGTGTGAACGGGCTGCCGTATGTCCGTGTGAACGGGCTACCATACGTCCGTGTGAACGGGCTGCTGTACGTCCGTGTGAACGGGCTACCATATGTCTGTGTGAACGGGCTGCCGTACGTCCGTGTGAACGGGCTGCCATACGTCCGTGTGAACGGGCTGCCGTATGTCCGTGTGAACGGGCTGCCATACGTCCGTGTGAACGGGCTGCCATACGTCCGTCGTTTTCTCCGCTTGTTTCCCCGACACACCGATATCAGAATGGAACATGATGGAACCCCAGCTGACCATATGGCCACACAGCCTGTGCGTCATCAAGTGATGTTAATTGTCATGCGAACAGACGTCTGTGGCCTAGATCGTAGAGTCGAGATGAAACGGCATCATATCGTCTATTTGCACGGGACGTGTAGTAAATATAACCCTTTACTTACACGGAGTTCGCATTCCACCGACCGTCGATAGCTGGGATGTCACAATCAGGTCCATCCATATTTGGTAGGCCATTCCCAGATTATTGTAATGAAAGGAAGGGTTTCCAGGCCATTGGGCATATGCGGGAAAGATGCCTCCACGCCCCCCTGCCCGTGCACAGTCCACTTCAAGGACTCCTCCTACACACACACCGTCTGCCTCTGCCACACCATCTTCAAGTTCTCCAGTAGATCTCGGACAGCCCACGACGTCTGCAATAGAAGGAGTGCAACCCTCTCCACGGTACGGCTTCCTCGGAGGACATACCCCAGCTCGTGAAATCCCCCCACCTCCGGTGCCTATGCACGCATCGCCTTCCATGCCTTCCCCAGTGGTAAGGCCTATCTTCTTTGCCCTTATATACAGTACTAACCGATAGCAGGACAGTGTGGGCAATCAGGCCCTTCGTCCTCCACCGCCTTCTCGAGTTCATCGCACAGCATTCCTCCGTAGGCTTAGAGATACTCCCCAACCAGAAGAGCCTGCGCAGACACCCAATGTAGCAGCCGTTCCCACTGAGTCGCGGGGTACCACGGACTCTGAGATTGCATCCATTTCTGACGAGCAGCGAGTTCCCGAGGTGGCACCTGTTCGTAACACATCCATACCACTTGCGGCATTCGTTCCCGACGAGCTGCAGGACACCGCTGCGACACCGTCACACGTCCTCGCTGAACGGCAGGGCTCTGCAGCTCCCGAGCCGTCTCACGTCCTCAGTGCATCATGGGAAGCTCCCGAGCCCTCTCACGCCCTCAGCACGTCACAGGAAACTATCACTCCCGAGTCATCTCACGTTCCCGATGCGTTACGGGAGGCCGCTGCTCCCGAGCCATTTCATGTTCCTGATGCATCACCGGACGCTGTAGGTCCCGAAGCATTACAGGATGCTGTTGCTCCCGAGCCCTCTCACGTCCTCAGCGCGTCACGGGATACCGCCGCTCCTGGATTATCTCACGTTCCCGACACATCACAGGAGGCTGCTGTTCCCGAGCAATTTCATGTCCCCGATGCGTCACGGGACGCTGTAGCTCCCGAGCTATCTCATGTTCCCGATGCGTCGCGGGACGCTGCAGCTCCCGAGCCATCTCGTGATCCCGGTGTGTCGCAGGAATCCACAGATTCAGAGTCATCTCACGTTCCCGAGCTGTCTCATGAGTCACAGGGAGCTGCATACTTCGACCAGGCGCACATTCGCGACGCGCCTCGGACACCAGATAGTTCCGACAGCGAGCAAAATATGGACACGGATTCCATCCAGCAAGATGAGATCGTTGCAAGTGATCCTCTGGAGAGAGATACGTTCCCACTTATATATGTGAGTCGTTTCCGTCTGTACTACCTTAGCAAAGGCGGAATGATGAAGCTAACGCTCCTCACTAGCCGCCTAGGGTACCATATCCAGAACTACGTTCGGCCCGTCACTTCACCGCCACCTACCGGCGGCTGCTCACGCTCGACCCATCCGACCACATGGGGGACCTCATAGAGCAAACCACGATCCTTATGGGCATTATCCTCGACTTCCATACCAATCTTTCATATATTAGGGACGGACTTTCCAGGCATAGGCAATCACACGAGCAGAAGACGACAATGTCGTCTTAAATATATTTGTACCAATATTAGTACTCTGAATAGCAATGGTGATGTTCCGTGTGACTGTAGATGTGTTAGGGGTGGATGCATGAATAGGCCCACCGCCGTCGATCAAGTTATTTCTTCACATTGATCACGAAGTCGTAATCGCGATGCCCTACCACGAGAGCCACGTGAACAATGTATTCCAGTGGAACCAAGTCACCGATTCGCGGACACATACGTATCATCCGAAGACACGTTGTTATACGCGGATGGGTATCGCATGTTGTCAGTCTGCGAACACACATACCGTGTCCACGGAAGCATACTCTGAGTCCGTGGAAGCATGTATCATGTCCACGTACACATTGTAATGTATCTAATGAAAAATGTTATGAGTCCACAAAAGCATGTATCATGTCCGCGGACACATGTTATATGTTCACGGAAGCATATTCTGAGTCCGTGGAAGCATATACTGAGGCATATTCTGAGTCTGTGGAAGCATATTCCATGTCCGCATACACATGTCTTGTGTTCACGGAAACATGTTCAGAGTCCGTGAAGGCATGTAACATGTCTGTGAGCACATGTTACATGTCCACAGAAACGTGTTCTGAGTCTGCGGAAGCGTGTAGCATGTCTGTGAATAGATGTAATGCGTTCAAAGAAACATGTTCTGAGTCCACGGAAGCATGTATCATGTCCGTAGAAACACGCCTTGTGTCTGCAGAAACATGTCTAGAATGTAAAGACGTTCTTGTGTCTCCAAAAACACGCTTAGAATCTGCAAGGGCATGTAACAATGTACCTCTCATGAGTCTACTTAAACCTCATTACTAGTATATGTAGCACGATTCTACAAATATCACATCGTTCTATAACACACTTCTACATCCTCCCTTGCATCCTCCTATCGACATCACTATGCAGTCTGGTCATCTATCTGAGAGCTCAGATGGGGAGTCCGAGATTTCCCGTCCATCTATCCATGCTCTAGGCGACACGTTTTCTATCAGCCCTCAGGATGCCTGCATCCTGAAGGGATATGTTGAAGAGTTTCAAAAGGCTGACACAGACACATGGAAGACAATCCTTGAGAAAGCTATGGGGGAGCTATATACTCTTTGGCCTCCAAATTCTACATTTAATAAGAAGGTGGCTAAGACGGTATGCACACTCACACTCTATCCATGTAAACACTCACGGATAAAATGACCTCCAGAAAATAAGGACATGGTTTTACAATCACTACTCCCGTCCTCATCGTCAACTTATCAAGTTTACTCGGAGGTGGTCAGCTCGAAATGCATTTTACCATGAGAACAAGGAAGAGGTCACCCAGCTTGCGCAGAAGTTGTCTGGTGGAGTTCCTGGATCTGAGGCATTCCTGGGAGCCCTCCAAGATGCAACAACCTCACTATGGAAGAAGCTGTCTATTGAAGAACAAGAGCCATATGCGGACATAGCGAAGGAGTGGTCAGAGGACAAACCCCCGAGGGATATCCAAGCCAAGTAAGTAGTCAATCTTGCATTAGCGATCCACTCAACTTGTGTACTTGTATAGAATGGCACAGGCTAAATTCCGTGGCCGGATAGTTAGGGACTTCCAAACACAACTATTCAAGACATGTGGAATGCGCTCAGTAGTTCTAGTGGCATATGCAGATAAAGATGGAAAACCCAGAGCTGCAATGTATGTATTCCTAAGATTTATCCGGTTGACACACACTTCTATCTGTTCCGATATATTTACAGGGATGACTGGAACAGAGTCCTGGATGACGGCATGTCCTTTTCCGACTTCTTTTCAAACTGGAGAGATGCCTCAATGTGGCACGAATGGATGAAATATTGCAGGAAGTCCTTTGTGCCAGGTTGTAACATTCCCAATAAAGCTACCAACGCCATCTCATATTGATGAAACAGAAGATGATCAGAGTGTCCCTCTAGGACGCTCAAGGGCCCTCAGGACCAAAGTGAAGGTCGTGACAAGCGCAGATGGTGAACCAGACATTCCTTCCATTACTTTGGAGAATGGCTATGCGGCCAAGACCGTTCAAACTGCACTAAGGGATTATTGTAATACACATATCCGTGAGTTACGCCTATACTCAATGAAGTTCTGTATAACATCAGTGAGTCAGGGTACATCTCCGGAAGGAAAAATGCAACCGTCCCATGGAGTAAACTGTCCAGTGACCCACCCGCATGGATTGAGGAAGAGTGCTACCCTCCGGGGTTTCTGTGGGTGGACCCATCCAAACTCCGTCTAGTTCAGGTGTTTCAATTGCTAGACCACTGGAGGCAACACAAGAGGGATGGGTTAATTCTGTTAATCTGGAACCCATCCTGCGAGCTTCTGCTAATGGGATCAGCCTGTACCGCGTCTTCGGAGTCCACAACGGGCCCGCAGAAAAAGTTCCGATTTCAATGAGCCAGAATCTGACGGTGACAGTGAAGGGGAAGACTTTGCGAAGCAGATCCAGGGTCTACGTTCTTCACCTATGCCAGGTGACACCACCTGTGCCAGTAACACCACCACTTCCACCATCTCCATCTCCCTCTCCATCTCCACTCCGTAGAAATGAGGAGATTGAACAGATATCTATTCCTGGTGAGCAGCGTATCCATTTCTCATATGTCATATGTCCATTCACACTATCTCATAGACATCGGTGAATCATCACGTCCTCCTCCATCAAGTATCTCAAGACCCGAAAGTTCCCGAGCACATCACGAGATTCAGAGAGGAACTCCAATTGGCCCCGCGACATACAACAGCTCAGATGTACCAGAGCTTGGGCAAGAGCGAGTTAAGCGAGCGATCAAGATGACACACAAAGCCAAGTAAGCAATTACCAGTAAGCACATATTGCGATCTGACAATTGTATAGGAATGTCGACACCGGTAGGGGATCAGGTGGCCCTTGATTTTACCGCCTTCAGGAGGGATCATTAGTGTATGTACTTCGTAGAAATATTAGATAGGTTTAAATGTGAAACGTGTCACTGGGATCTGCCTGTCCGTTTCCTCCACCCATTCTAGAAAGACTCATGTAAGATCAATCATCCGTTTCGGACAGTTCATGGAAGGTCAATATTCCGTTTCAGTAGACTACACGTACGCCTAGCATTCCATTTATGTCGAAGTAATGGACGGTGAAACATTCTACTGGTAGCAAGAATACCGAACGCAAATCATCTGTGTTGATAACTACATGGAAGGCATATCTTGTGTTGGCCATTACATGGAGGTATATCTTCCGTGTAGTGTCCAACACAGAAGAACTAGACGGAAGGTGAGTCTTCCGTGATGGCCACTACACGGACGGAATGTGA